>VWZP01006610.1:510319-690836 GCA_013396995.1 Dicaeum eximium
TGTGTAAGAAGATGTGTAAGATAGGCAGGTGTATTATCTCCTGCAGTTGCTGGTTCCACTCCATTTGCAATAAATGGAACAAAGGCAGTGCCCAGGAGGATGACTCAATATCTCCACTAGCAGGGTTAAGATCACAATTAGAAGTGTTATAGTGGGAAATTTATCTAGCCTTCCTTTATAAATAATCAGATGCCTGACATTTTGCAAGCACTTTTTTTTTTTTAATCTTAATGTGACTTTATTTCCATTCTCATTCTTTTCTTTTCTTGTATAAATAGAATTATGTATTTTTGAAAAGGTGCTCTTTTACCTTGACTTTGTGTCATGCTTAAAATGGTGAGGCTAAGATATTAGTTGGGGCCTGAAAACAAAATTTAGTGCTAGCTGAGCTTATAATTATAATACACCATTTAAAGGTATAAATACATACCAGTTTATCCATCTGCCTACTCAATGCTTTGCTTTATCAACAAATATAGAAAAAATATTCCCCTCATCTCCTTTCTGTCTCCTTTCTTTCTGACTGGTACATATGATTATGTGTCTGTGCCACCTTTGCAGGAGAAATTTTCTTTAGTTACTACCTTGTGTGGACACTGCCTGTTACAGTACACCATGGTCAGACATTTCTGAAAATCAACTGCTCTTGTGGTGTGGGTTGATTTTTATGATCTCCATTAATATCTGAAGTCAGTACAATGTGCCAGGTGTAGGCATGGTGAAAAGGACTTTTACTTCCCCAGTCAGCCTTGAGCTTTCCACTTGATAGGGATCTCAGATGAAATTTAACCTGAGGATAAAATCATGAAGAATGTTGTCATCTTTTTGTAGATAGTACTTAAATAAAATAAGTAAGTCCACAATCTAAATTTGGTTTTGTTTTGTTCTTTCGTAATTCTAATTTTATTTCTTTTCTCTCCTCTCCTGATACTTACCCTGGTGTTTTTTTCATAAAAGACATTTTATAATTAAGTGGTTCCCTGTTGATGAGCAATGCCACTAAATGCAATATCTGTTCTTTAAACAGGTCCACGAAGTTTGTTACAGCATTGTAAGTTGGTGGTTTTGAAAACGTAAAAATAAAAATGAAGTTCTGAGGCAGCATTGAATGGACAGGAAAAAAAAGCCCATTTGACATCCCAGTGTATTTCCTCCTTCTTCTATCTCTGTGGTCCTTAGTTACACTTTTAATTAAAATAAGTTCCAGCAGGTTTAGATTTACTTGTGGGTATAAGTCTGAAAGGAATGCAACATTAGGTATCTTTCTACCCCTTTTAAAATTATATATCTCTTCTGGAATGAGATAAAAATTAGCCTTAGAGATTGTTAGGAATGCAGTTTCTAATATTCTGATTTTTTAAAATTGTGGCTCTGAAGGAAAAGTTTGGTTTGGTTTTTTTTTTATTCCTAGCAAATGGAAATTCTCTAAAGAAAAAAGACTATAAACAATTTAAATCATTAAAATATTTTGCTTAGCATTACAGGAAGGAATGTTTTATTTTACAGAACAATTTTGAATTTTTTGGTTAATTTTCCCAAAATTTTTGGTTTAACTATGACAAAGAACATTTTTCTTTTGCCCAATTTTTAGTCAAGTCAACAATGTCTTTAGAAAACTTTACAATATTTCTGTGTTCTGTCTGGCATCCTCAGCACGGTCCAGTTAAAAGCCATTTGCAAATTTCATTAACATTGTTTACTACCTTTTCAGATCATTAAGAACAAGCTAATATGATGGATGACAGTGTTTAGCACATCACATGAGGCCATCTTATTCAAACTTGAGCATGTTACAGTCAAACAGAGCTTCAGGTTCTCTGATCACTTTGGCCAAAAGGCTTTTACTCTGTTTCCTTCTAGGGGACCTCAGCTCTCTGGAATAACTGCATATATTTTAATGCCCTCTTAGGTAAAACCTATCTGAGGTGCATAACCTTCCAAAAAACTGAAATGACTAACACTACCTCTTCTTGAAAGAGAAACTGAGGAAAGAGCTCAGCCAACTGTATTTCACTTCTGCAAAAAATAAACAATTTTTTGTAAGAAATGAGTACTTTCCTTCTGGTATCATAAAAAAAGGGACAATGCGTTCTTAAAAATAAATCATAAATCAAGCCAACCTACTTTCCAGTTAAGAACATTCGTGTGGAATGAATGACTTTATCTTAAAACCATATAGTAAGGGGCTGTGAATCTAACTTCCCTGTGTTAGGTGCAAAACAGAACTGAAATCATTGTCCAAACTGTATTTCCCACTTTCTAACAGGAGACATAAGCTCAATGGCCTTCTCACAGATCTTCCTTGATTCCACTTTTAATGATCTTTCCAGTGATTTGAATTATGATAAACAGAGTGTGGTTATTAAATCTGTAAAGAATACCATGTTGGATGATGCTGCTTCTAGAACAGAATATTCTAATTCTAATTCTTAAATACTGGATGAAGAATGACTGACTGAGAAGAAGTTCTGCAGAAAACAAGACCTAGATAAATAAAATGGACCACAAGTTATACTTGAGTGAACAGTGTCATTCCATCTTTAAATAAGGTAAATATCCTACCAAAAATACACAAAGAGTTAGTGAGTTTTTGAGGCATGAAATAGTTTTTCAATTCTACTCTGCCCAGGCAAAGTATAAGATGCGAAAGTACCATATGTTGAAAAAATCTTTACACTATCCTGTCTTGACAACATAAAGTAATTGACAATCCCCCATAAGAAAACCAGAATACTGGATTTGTTTAATCTTTAGAAAATTAGGTGGACACATGGTGATTCTCTTAAAACATGTTGAGGGCTTCTGAAGATATCAATTTGAAAAACTATTCTCATATTTGATAGAAAATATTTAATAGGGTTAAATTCAAAGAGAATGTAGAAAAACAGGTTAATAACCAGGGAAGAAAAACTTATTAAAAGATTAGTTTGGCTTCAGACAGATTGTTCAAGGTAGCCATGAAATCTCCGCTACTGTTGAGAGCTTGTAAAACAAAAATGATTATACAATTTTTAGTAACTTATTATGCTTCTGTTATAGGGCAGCTTAGTCTGAAATTTAGCAAATCATAGAATCACAGGATGGGTAAGGCTGAAAGGGATGACAGTGGGTCATCTGGTCCAACCTCCCTGCTCAAGCAGGGCCATCCCAGAGCACACTGCACAGGATTGTGTCCAGATGGTTCTTGAATATCTGCAGAGAAGGAGACTCCACACCCTCTCTGGGCAATCTGTTCCAGTGCACAGTCACCCACACAGTGAAGAAGATCATATTCTTGCCTTCAACCCTGTTCTGTTACTATTTTCAGTTTCTTCATCCTAAAGCTGAGGATCATAGTGTCCTGGTGATATCATGTGAAGGTAGATTTCAAAAACCACCTTTACCCCAACAAACTCAAATACATTTTTCAAATATTCTTGTAAGAAGTCAATCTATGTTATCCACCAAGAGGCAACAATTTTGCAACATGTTCCTGAAATGAGAACATCTGCAAGGAAAGAGCTGGTCCCACAGTACTGGTATTCTCATCCTTCACAGTATACTCTAAGAATTGGAAATACACCCCAAGAAACCTCATATTTCCCCCTTCAAATCCTTTTGACAAGCACTCCCGGGAAATACAGTCAATAGACCTGCCTTCCAGTTACCATAGTGAATATTCATGGGTTCCTGATAGACCTCTCTGTTCCCCAAGTTCATATTGAGAAAGTCACAAAACACACTCTTGTCCCAAATGAAGGTTCTGAATATGGATGTGCATAATCATTTAGAGTGAAAATAAGGTGAACTCTTAGGAGTAGCCTTGACATCAACTTCAGCTAGTGTTGGGAAATTTTAGGCATTGTTTTCTAAATGAATGTTAGACAAGCAGTGATTGTTACTACAATATATGTGATGTGATCATTATTACAAAAAAGTAAAAGTGAGTTTTTGTGAGGCAAAACAGTCATGTTTCATTCAGTCTGACCAATGTAGAGGGTGCTCTTTTATTACAGCCATCTGAGGTTTTCATTTTATGTGTATTCTTGCACCACCACCATCAGGGAAACATTTTTTACCTTCATTTCACATATGAGGACAAAGGGCAAAGAGAAAGGCTCTTAGCAGAAAACTCTAGATTAATTGAAGGCCTTCAGAATCTAATATCTGAATTATGCTTCCTTTTGCTGGATGACTTCTGGTATTGCTCACCTACTGCATCAACAAAATAAGGCATCATGTGTATTTCAGAAAAAAATAGATGCAAACTCTGCATAGCAGAGTAAAGAATTAATATTACATGAAGTTATGTTCCAGTTTGTGAATTTACAGAAGTGTAATGTTGTTCATTTGTAGAATGCAGCAACTCTTTTGAGAAATATAATAATTCATAGCCTAAATCAGAACTGGGACTAGGTCCAAATGGCAGTGAATAAACTCCAGAATTCCTTGGGAATTCTATACACCCACAATGAAGGATACAGAATCATAGACCAAAGAGTTCCCACTGCAAAGCCCTCTCTGTCTTAGCTTTTGTCTCCTGGAAGAAACAGCCTGCAGTCCAATATTGTCAGTCTCAGGTGTTCCATTTCTATCTGAAAACCAACAAAAAATGAAAAGTGTCCCTGAAGGAAAACGAAAGAAAAGTTGAGCATCCCTGGAGTCCACTAGGAACTGTTTGTTATTAATGGAAATGTCTTAGAGTCAGGTAGATAGAAAGACCTATTACCCAAAGAGAAAGTACAGAAAAATCTTAATCACTCCAGTCTAAAAACAGGGAGATCAGTCAGAGATGGCAGCATGTTTCTGCAAGAGCTGTCAGACTTTAAATCTTCTGGTAGACATTAGCATCATGTAGGACTTCAAACATTGCTCGGTGGACAAGAGCCACAAAGCTGCAGACATTCCAGTCAGCAGGAGGGATCAAAGGAAGCACACAGAAAAGGCTGTTTCCACACTGTTCCTTTCGCTCACATAACAGCAATGTTTAAATGAGTTTCCCTTTTAAAGTTATGAGGTGATAATTTAAAACTAAATAAAAGTGGGGTGCATTAAACTGTGAAACTAGGTCATCATTATCTTGAGAAATTAATTTATTATTTCAAAATAGCTCAGAGAAGATGAGAGAGAAAAGACTTTGATATCAAACTGATACTTATGAGCTTCCTTAGATGAGGAGATAATGAACAGATTTGTTTAAATTAATTAAGTATAGTTATGCTTGGAGTATATTATATGTTACTTTTCTAAAATAATTTAAAAGTTGCTTAGTTAAACAAATAGTTTATTAATAGAGCTGGTCTAAATGCCTTCATTCAGATGAGAACTTCTAGTCAGAAAATACCTAGTAGGTGAAACTTAACCTCACAGAAAAGAGTTAATTATTTTTATAATTAACCGTGTTAAATTTGTTTTTAAATGTTCAAATATTTTAGCTAAGTTCTTTAGAAATAAAAATAGTTTCTTGATTCAAAATATATATTTGATTTTATTTTACACTGCAGAAAGAAATATGAGTCTTATATTAAATGATAAAATGTTCAATATCTAAATTAAATACTAAAATTTCCAGACATTATTTCAGTGGATTGAATTTTAAGATTAGAAGGGGAGGGGGCCTTGTTTAGCTAACATTTTTGTGATTATGAGAACATTTCACGTTGTCAAATGTAGAAAATGAAGAACCTCAAAACTCTTAACAGAAAAGGAAATTAGGCTTGTAGATAGTGTGATAACATGGTAACTAATGTTTCTTTCTGTTGACACATCTTGAATTATAGTAGGCAACAGATAGGGACATAGGCAACCCTTTTGGGTCTGAATTTTATGAGTACTTGGTAATAGACAAATGCTGTTTGAAGAGCTTTCAGTTTGAACAGATAAGATTAACATCCAGAAAAAGATGAAATTATTCTCCACCATCATATGGACAGATAAGGACAGAGTTTCAGCTGCAGCCATCAGTGGTTATGTCCCCTATGAGGCCTCAGATATTAGACTTTGTCCTTTGAATCACTTTGAGACTGTCTGTGATTACAGAAGGCAAGTACAGCAATTTTAAGGATGGAGTAAGTAGCATTCCTAATTTAATCCGTTATGGAAATTTTTGCCCTGTGCCTCTCCTTTGCTGAGCAGGGCAGAGAGAAGTTTTCTCCAAGCCCAGCCAACATTCCCCATCTGCTTCAATAGAGAAGTCATTGCTTTGGAGAAACCTTCCGTCCATACAAAAGTGTGTACATATTTATCCCTTTTTTCCCATGAAATTCAGATTTTCGTGCTTAACATTTATGAGGAAAAAGCCCAAAAGTCTTGAAGTTGCTATCTAGCACTCAAGACAACTTAAGTGGAAAAATCCAGCCTCCAAGTGATTATTAAGGAAGAAGTCTAGTTGGAAATATTTAAGTGGAATATATTTGGAGGAGCTATTCTCATTTAAATTGTTTTTAATGTGTTTCTTTCAAAATGAACTTTATATTTTATTTTTATTGTTTTACACATATGTATTTAATATAGAGTTAAAAATAATTTAAATAAAGTATTTGGAGCAGATGAAAAGAAGTTGGGCTTTCATTTTTTTTAAACACACACAGTCAACTCCAGAATTTCAGGCATATGTGTTTTGATTTCATTTGGTTTGTACCCTTTGGAATAAAATAACACTCTATTGTCATGTTCTATTTGCAGACACAGCTACACAGAAGGCTGTGATTTTGATCATGTTATATCAATGGCATGTGGTTGCTCCAGCTGCTCAAAAGACTTGTTTATGCCCCTACTCTTGGTAGTGAGGTACTTTAAAAGACCCATGGTCACAAGAATAAAATGTGGAAAATACCTAGCATGTAGTAGCAGGTCTTATTGGTGTTTTTGCATGATTAATTTGAATTGTAACAGTCGAAGACACCGCTAACATTTACATTTGGGAAACACCCACATATCCTCAACTTTTGGGAAGATCATCCTGCTAATCAACCAACATGTTGCCTTTCATAGATATACTGTATTACTCCCACACACCTTTTCAAAATTATACCAAAGCTATACCTTCTTTTTTTTATATTTCTGGCAAAGTTCATCCTTTTGGTGTAAATGGAAACTAGTGGAAAATGAAGCTCTGTATTTCCTTTGTTTCTTGCAAAACATATACTGCAAATTTTAACCTGATTTGACTTCTTTCCGTGGCTCAGATACAACATAGAATATTATTCTGGTTTGCTCTTCCTTGTCTAGGAAAATAACTAGAGCATTTCTGCTTAAATAAATATGCTTTGTGACAGGTAGGATTATTACCAGCCTAATGAATGACATAATGCATTTCTTCTGTTTCATCCAAGGCTCCTCTTCTTTTGCTTTGTGAATTTTCAGTGTGACCTGCCAGAAACAATCCTTCATCTTCAATATCTCCTAAAGGTTGATGTTCATCTATGGTCACTGAAAACCTCTTAAACAAAAGAACTAGTTAATAACAATTTGCATGTACACCTATTGATTAAAAAAAGCTCTTTTATGCAAAAAGGCATACATGACATCCCAAAAATTCCTGGGCAGGTGAAAACATAGTTTGTTCTTCCAATTGGCAGTAGACACTTTTCACCTCCTGTTGATAACCTTTAATGTGATGGGGCAGATGTCAGTACATTTTGATAAATATTTAAAGAATTAAAACATTGTTGTTTTGCTGTGCAATGCACATAAGACCTTAATGGTTTATGGCTAGGTAGTTTAATTGGCTCAGTTGCTGGGCAGGAGGGGAATCAAGAGCTGCCTGCAGTTTGACTGACCCTTTTCTATCAGATTGCAGTATTATTATGTGCTGTACTATATTAAGCTTGATCTGGAAAAAAAGCACAATCTGTTCTTTTTAAGCTTCTTAATAGTTTCTAGTACTGATTCATGGGAAGTGGAACCAACAGATTGTTATAGTTAGACTGTAGGTGGGGACACATATGCTTGAGTTTTGAACAAAATTCCAATGCTGCAGCAGGGGTAAGTCTTTCCCACGATGATGTAATTGGTTTTTAAAAAAAAAAAAAACATGAAGAGACATATGGGAGTAGCTTTTGACTGGGCTTCAGGCCAGACGTTCAGGTAGGCATCATGTAGGATCCAGGCTGGTATTTTAAAAGAACCCAGCTGCCAAGAGGACACATTTACAAAAGCCATCTACTGCTAATAGGTCTGATTACAGCACTGAAGATAAAGTTTCAAGAGGACAGGAGCATCAACTAAAAAACTGTGATACCTCCTCCAGCAGAACCAGTTGCAGTATAAAGGTGCCAGTTTCCAAATACTGAAATGGAGATGGAGTTTGGTGGGGCAAGAGGAGCTGAATTTAAATTGACCATTCTTGAGCTCCAGCTTGTGTTGTTTGTGGAGCCTTTTCTGATGAACTGGAATTAGGCAAGCAAGAGTAAATCAATCCCTCCCTTCTGTTGTACATTTCCTTCAGAATTTTCTTTAAATTTATAAATGGAAACAAAATAGCTACATGGATAACCAGGATATAGGCAACTTTTATGGCATGGGACTCACATAAGAATGTTAGTTTGTTTCCAGCTTAGGGGTTCTGAAATAATTTGCACTTGGACCTGAAGCTGCAAACTGCATAAGACATCACCATTATCCGCTTGTGTAAATCCTGAAGCCCCTATATCCTTTTTCTTGTGTCATAGACTTGGCTGAACAGTGGAAATTTGCTCTTGCTGTGGCAGTGTTGTAGTACTGCTATATGTATACCAAAGAATCATATCCTTGAGGGGGCCAGTTCCATACAGAGAGCATGGAGATCCTCTTTCACTGTGACCCTTACATCTCATCCTCAAGGAAATGACAAAATGTACCCTACCTGCTTTCCCACTCTTATTCCTTCAATACTACATGTATATGTTTAAGCACATACATGTTTTATTCATAAAGAAAGAGAGCCCAGATGAAATTTTTGCTAATACACAGTGCAAAAAAATTTAACAGAAACGATTTTCTTTTTCCATCAAGGAGTGTTCATTATCCCCACAATATAGCTCATAAAAGATATACATACCTCATCAAAACACTTGCAGAACAGGAGAATTCACTATGAATAATTAATTGATAGAGTTTAATCAGCAAGGCAAGAGCACCACTGGTGTATATGTATGAGTGTTTTGAAGCAAAGCTGCTTTCTGTTTTCATCAAATCTCCTTTGAGCTCATGTTATAGAGCTGTAGTTTTCCCAGTTGGGGGCCTCAGTGACTCTCAGATTTGGACTGCCAGGATGTATTTTCTTCCAAATGTTAAGAACATAACATTTTCCTAAGTACCCCTGGTAGTTTAATGTGTTTCCTATGATTTTGGGTGACACATAACTTTTTGTATGGTTTCATAAAATCTCCCTGTCTTGGTGCTTGATGAAACTATGGTGGTTGTGCTAGAGCAGATTTTGTTTGATTGGAAAGGAGTTAATGCACTTTGTGCTTCCTAAAAGACCTGCTATTTTTCAGTACTCTAATTAAACCTATTCTCAACTTAATACCAAGCCTCAGGACAACAGTTTGAATGCTTATAACACTGTCAAACAAATACTGTAGCATTTGGAACATAGAATATATGCAGTTCTGTAAGTAACCTAGACCTGTCTGGGAATTTTCCACTGAGAGTTTTCTGATAAAGAATGAGATCTTCAGAATTTCAATGTCTTTGGGTGTCATAATTTAAACCCAGCCAGCAATGAAGCACCAGGCAGCCACTCATTCACTCCCCTACCAGCAGAATCAGGGAGAGAATCAGAAAGGTAAAAGCTAAAGAACCAGTGGTTTAAAATAAAGACAGTTTAATAGGTAAAGCAAAAGCCATGCACACAAGCAAAGCAAACAGGGAATTAAATCACTGCTTCCCATGAGGTGTTCAGCTGTCTCCAGGAGACCAGGGCCCCATCACGTGTAATGGTGATTTGGGAAGACAAACACCATCACTCCAAACATCCCTCCCTTTCTCCTTCTTCCCTGAATTTTATATACTGAGCATGTTGTCAGATGGTCTGGAATATGCCTTGGATGTGCTGGAGTCACCTGTCCCAGCTGTGTCTCCTCCCAGCTTCCCATGAGCCCCCAACTTCCTCGCCACCACGAGAGCATGAAAATTTGAAAAGGACTTATCTCTGTGTAACCCTGCTCAGCAACAAAACACTTCTGCATGATCAACCCTGTGTTCAGCACAAATCCAAAACATAGCACTGTAGTAACTACTGTGAAGAAAATTAACTTCACCACAGCCAAAACCAGCACATTGAGATATACAGTCTTTCCTCAAACTTTCATCTTCTATGGCAAAGATTGACAATGTTTCCCTGTTCTTTTAATTTTCTGTTAGAAAAAGTGAAATAGAGCACTTAATGTTGATCTAGAATGACCTAAATGAGAATAATTTTAGACAAAGTAGTTTATTTACTGTCAGATGGCCTAATTTTATTTTTGAAGGCTTCTGGGTCTGCTGGGAGTTAGACATGACTGACCCCCATTATTCCTTCAGAGTGACATTGGCAGCTATAATACATATTTCATGAGACACCATGGTTTTGACCTCTAGCTGAACTGTTTCAGCATCCCATGGGAATCACTTAATGCTCCTGTACCAGAGGAAGCACAGTTTGCCCTACGGGCATGACACAGGGGTGACCACTGGACCCCTGATTTACTACTCTCTGGAAGCACTGGAACAACTGAGTTTAAATGACATTTTGTCCAGGCACAATTTGCATGATAATGTGATTTCCATGAGGCCTAATCACAGCAAGGAAGAAAATTAAAGTCCTTTTAGGCAGAAAGACGTGCATTCAGGTTGCCATTCTTGTTGGGTGCAATTTGAAAATTTTGTGGTCTCAAGGTCTCAGTGATTCATTCCTGATGTGAAAGGAAGATAATGTTACTTCCTGTCTTCTTGTTCTTTGCTTCTTTTGACTATTTGGATGGTAAGATCCTAAAACTGAGCACAGTTTTTATATTCATATTCAGTGCTGAGTGTAACAAATCCTCTGAGCTGTAGCACCAGAGTGATAGGGACGACTCCCCTGGTGGGCAAGATGAATGCTTGATAGCTCCAATGTCCAAAGTAACAAAAAACAAAACAAAACAAAACAAAACAAAACAAAAAAAAAACCACACAAAAAAAAAGCAGATGACAGTCCAAATCCACATCTGATCCTCACTGCTTCACATATATTTTCACTGTCAGTGCTCCTGTGTCATTGTAATTCTGCTGGTAAGAGAGAGAATTTTTCTTACAGATTCTTCCCTTTGCAAGCCAACAAATTTAGATTGAAGGACCAGTGGTTTCTTGCAACATCATCACTTTACACTCACAGTTTTATTAATTGTTTAACTGATTGTATTTCTGTGGAATATTCCTGAAGGTTTAAAACGTTACTTTTGAGAGAAATTTCCTGCCTCAGAGGCCTTCATATTTAAATGAGACATGAAACAGATTTCAACAGCCAGATGGAGGAGCACAGGGAAGCAGACACACAATTCTGGTCAGGATGACTATTGGTGGTATCAGTACATCCACTGTTTAAGCACTGTGACTTTTATGTAGGCTTGGCAGTGAAGAAAGTTTCCGTGGTGAGACAGAATAAAGGAAAATGCATCTGTCTGTTAATATCTATTACCAGTTTATCCCCATAGAGGAAGAAGATATTGAAAGAAAAGATGAAGTTTTTCCCACTGGTGGAAATTTAATTCAGAACAAACAAATGGGAAAAAAAGCAGAAAAATATTAAAGCACATTGAGTTCATCTGTGCTCTAGTGATCCCTGTATTACTAATTCTCAATTTTATTATCCATTCTCCAGTAGAAGTTCAACAAAATAAATTTTACTTTTCACTCTAACTAAAAAAATATTGCTTTTCAGATTGCATTATGAATTGGGTGATGTTATGAGCTTTGGTTTTGCATATATTTAAAATATTAGACCTAAAGATTAATTCTTAACATATATATTTTTTCTTAATTTACTGGAGTAAATCACAGAGCATTTGGCCACATTTAGTCAGTTTAAGAGAATCAGAAGAGATTGCCATTTGTGTACAGACTGTTGTAACCATTGTGGACCAGATCCTCACAGGTAGTGAGGTACACAACAGCCTTTGGTTTAAGCAGAGATGCAGTCTCTTGAAGAGTAGTGAATTTTCTAGGAAAATTTGTCGACCTTGTCTTGAAAAATTGATTAATTAAGAGGTTAAAGTGATATTGTTAAGATGAATGGAGTGATCTCTCTGCAGATACGTGACACATTTAAAACATCCGATGTTTCCAAAGGAAGAAAAGCTGCTGCCGATTTTAATATATGCATTTGTGTTTCTGTTTGTATTTAGGAAACTACGGTGAAAGTGGAATGGAAGCTTTCAAAGACATGGCAGCCAAGGAAGGGATCTGCATTGCGCACTCCTACAAGATCTACAGCAATGCTGGCGAGCAGAGCTTTGACAAGCTGCTGCGGAAGCTCCGGAGCCACCTGCCCAAGGCAAGAGTGGTTGCCTGCTTCTGTGAAGGCATGACTGTGAGAGGCCTCCTGATGGCTATGAGGCGCCTGGGACTCGCTGGAGAGTTTTTGCTGCTGGGCAGGTGAGTAATACTGTGCTGTTATAGCCTGCCATTTTAGTCAGCAGCGTCAAAAATATATAGTCTAGTTTTCTAGGCATGAAGCACATGAAGTACAGACTCACGGCCTCTCCTATACCTGTGCATATCCAAAGGATAGGAAGTAATGTCAGCTGTGTCACAGCAGTACAAACTCTACAAAGACATGCATCATTCTCATGACACGCCAGGCAAACACCAGTCTGCTTGGCCACCCCTAGCAGCGATGTGTAAGGGAAAGCTGGCACACAAATCTTTGATCTATATCACCCATTTTGCTCACTGCAGTGTAAAATGCATTGTGTACATACACACAATATATGACTTCCATTGCATGGTATATGACTTCCATTGAGTCATATGTTGACTCAATAGAAGTTGTTTCTCATTCCAGTAACTCTGTGTTAAGAACTGCTGATGTGGCCTCTGGGTGTACCTGAAACAGAACTTCTCGAAACAAAGTTTGTTACTATCACCCTTTTTTCCTGAGCCAGTGTGTTGATGCGCATATTGTCCTAGGGGCGATATATAGGTAATCCTTTCTCTTAGCTTAATGGTATCAGTGTTTCCTTTCCTAACTGCTAAAGTAAGAAAGGAAAAGTCACTTAGTGTGTGTTCACTGAGAACGAAAAATCCTTGGGCTCATAAGCAGAGAAGTTATTGATGTGAACCTAAAGGGATCCTTACATTCTCCCCTTATTCAACAAGTAGATCCTAAACAAGACAGGAAAAACTATGTATTGAAAACAAAATGGAGTATACTAGGAGTTTCAGTGCATTATTAGAAGGACGACCTGTTGTTGTCCCAAGCCTACAGGAACCCAAGTAAAATGGTGGCAGTGAAACCAGAAGTCATGGCAAGACCTCCAGGGAAACTTTCAAGGACTGTCTTGGCAGCTGGGAGACTGAGTCTGTCCAACTGGTAGGACATCAACCTCTGTTCTCAATGTGTCCTGCTGCACACAGCTGCCCTTTCCCCTTGGGCAAAGGGGAAAGCAAACAGGCAACAACTCTGGGTCTTGTCTCTGCCCTTACTGTTTGACATCAGCCTACATTTTGGCATTTTCAGATGGGAATTTCTTAATTCCTTCTCTGATACATGGCAACTGTCTCCACTCTTCTTTTCAAATACATTTTTTCTGTAGGGACTTGCATGGACTGTCTTGGTCCTTTTCTGGACAGACACCCAAAGGGATCACAATCCTCAAGGTGAGATTCACCTAAACATTTTTACATGTCTATAATTTAGACACTTCCATGTAACCATCAGTATTCTCTCTACAGTTAATTGAGCAAAATAGGACCTTCTTAGGTCCCGTGTTTGTAATGTGAATATTTTAAGTAGTTCAGAGAAATCATATTTTAGAAAAGGACTTATGCAAAGACTCTCTTGATCACTACCTTTGGTGTCAAAGCCTATTTGTCAGTTGTTTAGAGTATGTTGGAGCAAGTGCCACCTCCACAATCTCTAGCTGAATCTGGTGCCATAGGATGTCCTAAATACAAGAAATTGTCAACTATCTGCAGCAGTAGCCAAATTTAGAAGCACATAAGCATTGTTTTCAAAAAATGTTGGCTCCTAACTACTCCAGACTCAAAACTGTACATATTTTTGTTTGGGATTTATGTACAACAGTGCTAAATTTAGCCCTCTGAGATGCTCTTATGAATAAGGACTTCAGGAATTGCTGACTGTGAATAAGAGTAGAGCAATTCAGATTATCTCTTCAAAAAAGCAAGGTCTAAAGAGAACAGGCTTTAAGGCTTTGCTTCAAGTTTTTGTTTGTTTTGTTTTGTTTCTTTGTGAAAAATGCCTGTTTCTAGCTGCAGTGGGAATTGTCATGACTAATTATAAGGAAGATAATTCCATATATGACTTCCATTGAGTAAATTGAAAGTGATAGCTTCTCTTAGAAGTCTAAACTGTAAAGCCTTTCCAGTTGAAACAAAAATCCTTAATTCTACCTGACCATTTGGGGTGTATCCATGCAGTACTACACAATTTAATTGTGAAAAGTGCAGCATGAACTGGAAGTGTTTACAAAGAAAGAAAAAGGAAAATGTAGCGGTTTTTTTCTATCCTTATAATTTCTTACCAGAGATTCTAAGGTAATGGCTGAGAAGTGGCTGCTCAGACATAGGTTAATATGTCCCCAGCCAGTAACTGCTGCATCAGACAAGGATAGCTGGAGAAATATATAGTCTCTCTACATTTGGCTCTGCACTTCAGAGGTGCCAAGGATCTTGGAGCATCCCATAATTTTCAATAGATTTGTTTCCAATTTGTTATTGAAATCAGCTATAAGCCAGGGAAAAATAGAAGAACGAACAAACAAAAACGAACTAGTTTTGCCAATGGAGGATTTTTGTTAGGCTTTGAGTGGCCCTTAGTTTGTAGATCAGTGCTTTATGTTTCTGCCATGCAGCAAGAATCATGTGTAGGGTGTGGGAAGTTGTGGACTGAGAATGTTCCACAAAAATGTTCATTCTTATGAAACTGCTCTCATTCCACTATGGGCTAATCTCTAGGCTTTGAGGCAGAGGCAAAAGAAAAAAAGCAAAAGAAACAACAGGGAACTTGAAAGAAGACTTCTTGACATAGATGGCATATTGCATATTGTCCAGCAATAACCTGAGCTCCTGTAGGGATTTAAAGCTCTGTTTTCCAGGACCTTGATGTACTGTGTGCTCTCTTGGTTTTGGCTGTTTGGCTCTGTTGTCTGTGAATATTTAACAGTTGGTCAGAAGCTGGGGTTGTTGGTTGGTTCTGTAGAGAGCAATGTCAGGCACTGGCCTGGGATGGATGTGACACCAGTACACACCCAGATCTCATGCAAGCAGATTATACTGGGGACCTGTTTGTATATCATTTGTAGTGGGAAAACACAGTAGGCAAGATTTTGAGAAGAACAGATGGTTCAGGGTGCTCTAAGGGGAAAGAACTACATCTGAAATTAAAGAAGGCTCATGAAATTAATTTTTCGTGCAATGCTATGAAGGAAAAGGGACTAGAATAAGATTTATGATTTCATTCATCATCTGATCCTGGAGTTGCTCTGGGCTGCCCATTCAACTGAGAAGGTTATAAAAGGGCATTCCAAGTGTAGTGAGAATGCCTTTCACTGAAATACAATGGGCTTACCAAAAAAACCCCATCTACTAATGAATACATTTTTGTTTCCCCACAAATTCTTCCCTCTTGTTTTGTTAAGTGGAGAATTATTTTGTTTCTTTTCCAAATGCACAGAAAGAACTTAAGTCAAAAAGCCACACAGTAGCTTTATGGGAAACCATAAATACATTTCCACTTCTTCTTTGATTTCCCTTATGTTCCATTTTTAATTTGGATTCAGCCATAATATTTTCCATCCAAAGCCTTGCAAAAATACTGGGATTTTTTAAAGCTATGGATTTTTCACAGCAACTGTTTTATGCTCAGATAAACAGAAAATGGATTGGCCAAGGGGAGTCCATATCACATAAATTACCTTATACAGCCCCAAGGGGAGGAAAAAGATACCTTTCAATAAACTCTCCACTCTTGACCTACTATGCAGTTGCTGAAATTGCATTGCCTGCCTGTGACAGATATGCAAGGTGGCATGTCATTAGTGATTGTAACATTCCAGAGCTTTTTGATTCATGGAAAACATTTTAAATGCTTAGCAAATATTTACCTTATGCATCTTGAAGGATTCGACTTAACCTCAAATATCAAGGTGAGTGTGCTGCCTTTCCAGTGTGAAAAAGATGTTATTTTAACATAACCATTACTCAGCTTAATGAGATATGGGCATTAGGCTTCACCTGTTTGTCTTCACTGCTTCTGTCATCCATGGGTCACGTCAGGAGATACACTTACAAATAAATTCATTTGAGAATAAATAATCCATTCATATAGCAGATTAACTTTGAAACAGATTTCAGAAGGAACCATGGAGTATTGATTGTGTAGATAAAACCAGCTTGGCTGTACATGATTTTCAGCTGTTCCACGTTTTATGTAATATTCAGCTGAAATTTTCTTTCGTGTTGTACACCCACCTTCCTCCTGCTCTTCTTGACCCCTAGTTTCTGATCTTTGGACAAAATTTCTCTACAATAATAATAATACATGTGATAATTCTCTACAATGATAATTTTATTTGATGCCTTTCATCTGCATGGATTCCAAAACATGTCTCAGAACGACTTAATATCTTAGTGCTAGGTCACAAGATTTTTCATAATAAAATTGTTGCAACAGAAATTATATTAGTTATTTTATTAGTTGCAAAAGAAATTATGACTATTGACCATTACTGTCCTAAATGAAATGGGTTCAGAAAACAGTGCTGAATGATTATATTCTTTTCTTGCTTGCTGGAATTATTTTCTCTTATATCAGTTAACACTTTCAGGATGGGAGTTGGCATGGTGTTGGTGACAGCAGTTACCAAGGGATTATTACCTAGAAGCAGTTGGGACATAGATGCTCTGTTTTGGGGTAGAAGAACATTAAGATTCATGGATACAGTCACTATATGTCTTTTACCTCTAGACAAGAGAACTTTCCCTGGTTAATTTGTTTATTATTACAAAATAGTTATTGTACAAAGCTAAAAAGCAAAAGACAGAAATTTTGCAAAGAATTTGTGATTCCAAGTGCAAGACAGTCAGACTCTTCCTACCTAATAGAAAAGAAAAGGGAAAGGACAAGGGTATTGGAATTGTCAGGAACAATTCCCTGCCTAGGGAAGTGGTGAAATTACGATCCCTGGAAGTGTTCAAAATGCGTGTGCATGTGGCACTTGGAGACATGGTTTAGTGGTGAACAGTTGGACTTGATAACCCTTAAAGTCTTTTTCAACCTTAATGATTCTATGATTCTAAAGGGAAAGTAGAGGTATATAGAGATAAAAATGGCTTGCTCAATGTCTCCAGCTTCCAAATGACATTCTACAAGCAGTACTCATCTTCAAGAAATTCCTGGCACTTCCATTTGCTTCATACATTCACGTATGAATATGGTGTATCAGATTTACTACTGTATTCACTATCATATCTGATCTTAAAAAAGAGTTAATTAAGATTATCCAGATTTTCTGTTGTATTGAATGACAAAATATTACACAATGAATAAAACAATATATCAGAGATAGAAATGTGTCCTTAGGCTCTAGGACTGATTCTGATTTTCAGCTGTCCAGCTGAAGAAACATGGCCAAAACTTATCAGTCTGATTTAATCTCTACATGACTCTTAGATACTTAACTTAGACAGGATTTACAGAAATAATATAAAACTGACTTGGCTGCAATATCTACAGCAAAGAAATGAGAAATCTAGACCTGCAGGGCATCCCTCAGAGTTTCCATCTTCTTTGAAGTAGTCGAGACTTGATGACTAAGGTATCACTACGTGCTGTAATGTCCTTGCAAAGGGGAAGAACTACATCCTGCATTTTCAGGATTCACTCTGTTCTGTGGTACATGAAGTCTGTGCCTCAGGATGCCTGGGGCAGTGCCTCTGAAGTATGCTATGGCTGCAGAGCATGTCCAGGTGAAGATGGGTAAGGGCAGGACTCCACTTCTAGCAGTGTGATGATCACAAGCAATTCAAGTGAGCCTCTGCAAGAGGGAAGGACCACTGAGGTAGTGCCTGCTCTTCTCAGAACAACACAGATATTTTCTATCACAAATCACCTGTCCTAATAAGATGCCTACTTAGCTCCTGAGGAGATGGATTGGAGGAAATTGTTATTGATTCTAAGAGATATTGCAGCAAATGAGCTAAGTAGAAGGTAAGTAGTGGAGATGGGGATAAGGAGGGAGAATAAAGTGTGAAAAAGCATTAGTTCCAGGAAGTCCCCAAAGTAATTCAGCTGATAGGAAGCTCAGTAATATATATGAAAAAAAGCTGGTTACCAACTAAAAAGTGCAACCATAGCTGAGGGAAAATTAAAACAAGATAGATGATACGAGGAACATGAGTTCTTCTTAACAGTTTAAAAATAAATCTTTTGGGAGATTTTAAAAAGTGTCTGTTGGATGAGAAAAGATCTCACTGCAAAGGTTGTGATTTCCTTCCAGAAAGTATGCTGTGTGGTGTGGGTTAACATGTCTTTTTCTATCTTTCTACAAGTCCAACTCGTGAAGAAGTTCTTGTAAAATAAATTAGAATATGAAATTTTGTAGACCTGAAATGTGATTTAGATTAATTTTTATTTCTTTCTGCTGCTTTTGGGAAGTATTAATCAGACATAATTCTTCTATCTAGAATAGTTCTTTCTGCCTAACCTGTGACAAAATTGTGGAAGATAAATGTGATATAAATGTGCAGATCTCTCCTCCAGGGACAAAATATGCAGGTGAAAAGGTACTTTTAGAGTAAAATTGTGCAACCCCAGCCAGTATGAACAGTCTGGTCCTTTTTCTTCAATCCACAGGAGGCAGGAGTCTGGTGCAGCCTCACCTGAAAGCTCTTTCCTTTAAGGAAACTGTCTGCTGTTCCACGCGTTATTTATCTCTGTTCTCTTGTTCAGGCATCAATGTGTAGCTCAAGGAAGCAGGTATCATCATATAGTAATTAAATGCACTGTAAATAGCAGCATTAAGTCAGAATCTTCATTGCTACCCAAAAAAACAGGAACTTAACAGCAAAACAAAGGTTTGCTTTCTAGAGCTGTAAAAGAGATTAGGGAAGTGAAAAGCTGTCTTCCCTCCTGTATCCAAACAGACCCTTTAGAAATAGAGCAGTAAAGGGTTTTGAACAGGAGTTTTGTGTTCTCCATTTGAGGCAGCCTCATGGCTCAGAGACCCTCAGGGTGAGCAATAGCAGCAGAATCCTGCTGCAGATGGAAGCAGTGAAGGGGTTGGTCAAGGCTGTTTCTTCAATGATTGAAAAAAGCATAATTTCCTTTCTGTGGTTCAGACTCCACAAGCTACGCTTGAGGATTTTAGGGAGACAAGTGAAGCAAACATATCAAACATATACACTGAAAGCAAATCAATCTGCCTGACTTTTTAAACTTTCTTTTAAGCCTTTAATTTTTTTCGTGGCATCTATCTGACCTGGTTCTTGCTGTCCAATTTTAGAGTCACTAAGGTAGATCAGGTAGAGGGGGATGGGACTAAGCTCTACAGCTATTTGGAAGAATGTCTTCATTTTGCTGTTTCAGGAATGATATGTATTCTTGGGGTGGGTGGTGGTGGTGGTGTGGGGGTGTATGTCTACCATGGCACCAAGCAAACAATAAAGAATTTCCAAGTGTGCATATTGGCAAGTAAGCACACCTTCTACACATCTGAATGTAGCATTAGAAAATACTCTATCAGGTCAGATCAAAGGTCCATCAAACCAGTGTGCTGTTTCTAGGAGTGGTCAGCAGCAAATGAATGGCAAAAAGTGACACCAGGCCAGGATGGAGCAAAGTTCTCCTGGAGAATTCTTGGGTGCCTTTGTAAGGGAAGCCTTTGTGGTCATCTTTCTGGCCCTCCTCAGGACTCCCTCTAACAGGCCGTATCTTTATGGGTCACATGGGTCCACCTCTCAAATCTGTCAAATTCTCTCTGGATGGCATCTCTTCCCTCTAACCTTGTCATGACAAATCATTTGAATTGTTTACTTTCTGTAAGTAAAGGTCTACTCTTTCTCACCTACAACTAGCATTAACAGCCAAAGGAAGGTAGCTCTGTTAGCCAATATGTTGGAATAAAATTGTGCCTCAGCACTGTGGAAAAAACAGGGGCTCCTTCAAGTCTGTTACTTCTTCACTGGTTCACCTCTACCAATTCATGCTTGATCCGTCTTTGGATAGATCTGCTTAAAATCATCCAAAGGCAAAAATTACACAGCACTCTCAGTCTACTTCTTAAGCTTAACTTATACTCTTTCTAATGTCAAACTTACAATTCTTTTAAGCCCATTACTCCTTGTCCTACCCATGGGAACAAAGGAAACATTTGCTAAGACTGCAATGTCTATATTTGTAGACTTATGCTTACCCTTGTTCTGCTTTGCCAACTTCCAGTATGAAGAAGACACAGGTTTTACACTTTGGAATAACATGAGATCTCTATTATCCCAGCGGAAATGAGACATGAGGCAAGTACAGAAAAAGAGATAGATGTCAAACAATCCTGAAGAATTATATAAGGTTTATTTTCATTACAAAATGAAAGAGATGTCCTACACAGTTAAAAAATAGTGTGGCAATCTCAAAAAATAACTCCGTATTGCCAACAGATCTGTGCTTGCAGTTCTGCATGAAAGTAAGTCAGAAGCATTGCTGGGAATTTGTGTGCATTTGTGGATGCCTCTCTGTTCTCACACAAGAGATGTGTGCTTCTGATTTTATAGCTGACTTAGAAGCTCTACTTTAGCCCACAACTTGTTAAAATTCAGAATGGGAGAAGTCTACAGGTGGCTGACTTAAGGCTGTTCTCTTCAAATGTGTCTTCTGAGAGTGATAGGCAGCAATTAGAGAATTTCCTGATGTACGCCTATTTTGAGAAGGAGAGACTTCCAATTCTAAGAAAAGGAATCAAAAAAACCCTTGGAACAATGAAAATGAAAATGAAAACAATTTCTATTCAAGTTTGAGAAAAGATTAGATGCTTTCTTCTCAAAACATAAATTCAAGAGGCAAAAATAAATTAAGATCTTAAGCCCCAGCATTGTTATTCCCTGATTTGCTGCAAGCTACATAGTAAAATGTAAATTTATAAGACGTTAAAGCTAAGATGAAAAATGTGATCCAGTATATATTCCTAGAAAAATTTAAAAGCAGTTGGAAGAGGATGAACATTAGCATTATGCTTGAGATTTTCGGATCTTTAGAAAAGCTGCAGAATTTTGATTAGTGAAGTTAAGAGAGACTAAAATGGTCTTTATTTAAAGAAAAATTATCCTGTTTCTTCTCCTCTAAAATTAACACTGTGACAAATAGAGTTTTGCAGTAAGGTGCTGATTAACACTTAAGATCTGTTTCCTTTCTTTTGTCTTTCTCTGCAGCAAGTGTGTATAGTACTTTCCATTACTTCTTTTTTAACTCTTTCTTTTTTTGATATATCTGCATCATCCCAGAGTCTACACCCAGGACTAGTGACTCACTTTCACATGTTCAATTTTTTGATTAGAAAACAGTGGGACTCAGAAAGGTGGGCAGATTTTTTTCTCCAACTTCACATTTGAGTTGATTTAAGTGTACTTAAAGTGCCTGGGAGATCTGAACATAAAAACATTACCCACACAGCAGAGATTTATACAGGTGAACCCTTCTCACTAACACTGGTGAGTGATTATGGAAGAATATTACCTGGAGTAATGAAAACTTCTGATTTGTAAACTTGCACTGTAATTCATTTTTCTATCAGTCTATTAAAGTGACAAAGCACACACAGCAGCCCATCTCCCCCTCACTATGGCTAAATTGATGGTTTCTAGTGAAGCTATTGTCTTTCCAGAGGTTAAGGCTGAAGACAACTGACAAGGTGAATGAAGCACCAGAGCTCACTGAACCTCATTCTGATGGAATTTAGTCCACTTCTGCCTTGAAAAGATGTTATAAATCATGGCAAGAATATACTACTTTCAAGAAGACCAGATAAAAAAGCCATGTACTATTTCAAGGAATAAGGGCCAAGCTGAACTTTATTGATCGGTTTCATATTAGAAATGTGTAATAGAATTGATTAAAGGAACAGTATTTTAATTAGGAAATTAAAGTTAATAAAGTAAAATTTATATTTGCTAACAGGTCATAATGTTCAACCTTTATTCATGTTGGTTAGTGACAGTGAAGAAGGTGAAGACTGACTGAATTATAATTAATAAATCATCTCTATCCTGGGAAAATGTATAGTTATAATACATAGTGATTTAATATATTTTAACTGGTATTTTTTTAAGCATTGAAGTCTTGAAGTGCTGATATGCACAAATCAGTGTTAATCTTGGATGCTGTTTTGAAATATGATTGGCTGATATGATTTTTAATATAATTCTACTCATATATATGAAAAGGAACATTATTCCTTGTATCCTAGGAGTTAAAACAAAGTAAATTAAATCTATTTCTGAAACTCTTCTTGTGTTCAAAGGTTTCAAGCCTTAGCTAAATCATTTTACTTATCATAGCCAAATGTGCATCAAATGGATGCTACCTGAGTAAAAAAAAGTAATGTTAGCCACTCAAGATCTGATTTTATCTGAGCATTTCAGGCATGAGGAAAACTATATTATAACGTAATGTCAAATCAGCAATGGATTGAGGAAGATGACTGTCACAAAATAGAGGGGTTGATGTTACTTTTACACTTAATAGAGATTTTATGGGGCTTTAAGCTAAACTATTATACAAAAAGGTGTTATTTAGCTGCTTGACCTGGCATCTGATATTTATACAAAGAGCTAGAAACTCTTGCAAAGAAGGGAATGTCAAGAAACTGAAACGACAGCTGCAAGTTGCTTGCCTGGTTTTATTGGTAGCTCATTACTTGAAATCGCCTTCAGAGAAAGACATTAATGAATGCAGAATTGGTTTTGGTCTTTAAAAAGAAAAATCAAAGACAGAACTGCTTCTGAAGTTGTCATCTCTTAGCTGTATTTTTGAAAAACTTTGTGCATTTTTTTTCTTTTTATTTTAAGATATATAACTGATATTATCTAGCAAAAAGAAAATAGGCAGCTTAATTACTTGTGCAGCAATTTCTCTGTCAGAAATCTAATTACTTCTTGCTGCTCCATAAGTCCTTGTCATGGGGAACCTGCCAGTACAAGGGTTAGGGAAAGTAATTAGTATTTTCTAATCACGTCCCCCCCTTATTTTGCACTACATTGAACTTAATATGGCAGTTTCACCTACTGTCAGCCAGAAGCTCCGTGGCAGTTTATTTTTTCATTCTAGCTGTGCTCTTGTAACCAGAAGAGTAAGTGATTTGTACTCCAACAAAGTATTAACTCTTCTCTCCCAGCTGAAATCAGCAGGGCCAAAGGAGCACCCTGAGAACTACAACAAAGAAATAGTGCAGGTACCACAGAGCCTGCATTTTGTTCACCTGCAATTATTGGGTTGGGAGGTGCAGGAAAGCAGTCAAGGTGTTTCCAACCGACCAGTTGAAAATTAATACCTTCCTTTTGAAGTGCTCAGGGTTAGAGCAGAGATCCCAGGCAGGGAAACAGTTTTTGGGTTTTATCTGAGGCTTTCTTATAGCAGGTGGTGACTGTCACATTTCTCTAAGAGTGATGCCAATCCTGAACTCAGGTTGTATCCCCTTTGAGTCTCTGCAAGGAGTGTTGTCTGAACCTTGAGTCATACATAAAGGGGAAAGGAAATTATTGCTCTTCAACATAAGCAGCAATGGGTTTCTATAATAATTTCCTTCCTAATTTAAATAGATTTTTATCTGGCTATTATATGGCACTGACAGAGAAGCACAAGACTCACCTTAAATAAGGCCAGTGTTAAATTGGCCTGAGCTTACTCCAATAATCAGCAGCAAGGTGTAGGCATTATACACAGTGACTCAGACCAAGATAAGGAAAATTGTCCTCTGCTGGGAATTTGGGGTGAATACCTCCAAAAAAATCATTGTGTGCTGAGAATCAGAGAAGATAAAATTTTCACTAATGTATCCCTCTCTCAGATGAGAATACTGGCTTTCTGGGAAAACAGAGATGTCATTTTTCTTCAGGTGGGTGGACAGATGTGAAGTCAGGGACAGGTTTAACAGACATCTGCTCTTTAAAGGAAGGTGGGAATATAGTAAAGGGTAGAACTTATTCATTTTCAGGAAAGAAAATTCTTCACCTTGAATCTTTTTTTCCCAGAAATGGCATAGTAAATTCACATTCCTGCATACCCTTGCCCCTTCTCTCTGTGCCCAGAGTCAGGTGCTGACACCTTCTGCTGCCCTTTACCTTAAAAAGCAGCTGTCAGTTGTGCAAAGGGACATCTGAGCCTACCAAACACACTGAGTGCTTCCCCCTCACTCTGAGGAAGCGTCTGAAATTTCTTCCAGGTTTAGGAATTCCCAGCCAGGACTATCCCGGAGGCTGCAAACTTCAAAAGCTTAAAACAGTTATTTGTGAAAAATTTCAAGGAAGAAATTTGTTTCCTGGCCTTGATTTCAGGTCTGCTAATTCTGTCTGAGGATGCTGCATCCTGACATTTATAGCGATTTAATGTCTGGGAGCTATCAGAGACAGACCAAGGTGAATTCAGATGCATAGATACACTACAAAATAGTTTCTAAAATTGCTTTCTTTTCTCTATATCTAGCAGCTTTAATGGTGACCTTCTCCCTCAGGGCTCTTAAGACAGGATCTAGAGCCTTGTGAAGTGATACTAAAATTTTATATGCTTGTAACAACTGAGAATTTACTATCAGAAGAAGATAAATTACTTCTAAGATTAATTGCATACTCCTGTAGATTGTCTGCAAGGGTATTTTTGAGCTGCCGTCTTTTGAAAATTAATTTTCTAAAAAATGACTAAGGTTGTACATGTTTGTTTTGTTATTATAATCTGTACCAGTGGCCAAGAACCAGAATCTTAATCTGATTCAAAAGAAATCAGTTATTATTTTTAAAAATTACTGATCAATATTCATTACTGACATTGCTGCATAAACTTTATTGAAACTTTATTACAAATTATTTTTCTTTAAAATATTCACTTTAGAAAATATGCAACTTTTATCTTGATAGAAGATAAATTGAAAAGTCTTCAGCTATAATAATACATGTTCTTTCAAAGTTCTGAAAAGAAAAAAATCAAGAATTAAAAAAATCTTTCTAGAGTACTACAAATTACATGGTTTTCAATCTCAAATTACAAAACTTTGCAGCTAGAAAATTTTGCCTTTTATTAATTTTTTTTTCCTTTGGTGGGGATTCCCCTCAGTGTGCTTCAATTAATTATAATTGTATTATACTGAGAACGTAATTCTCACAACTATTTTAATGAAACTAACTTAACTTTGGCATTTTAAGGGACTTTCAAGTCAGACACATAAGCTGTAAGGAATACCAAAACCCATTTATTTTCTTTGACTGTTTTGGAGGGTGTTCTTTTGATATTTTTCATCCCAGAAAAAAAGACCCTTAACACCCCAGACTCCCAGATTGTGTCTATGAATCTTAAATTCTAAAGTAATATTAATGATAGATTCTACTCACTGCTCCTAGCTAGGTAGCTTTCCAGCTATTGATTTCAGGCCTTAAAATATTTTAGCCCATTTACTCCCTGTCTGAGCCTTTTACAGGAAAATCCTCTCTCACATACTTAAAAGAGTCGGAAGAGTTTGAGCATTCAGGAGGAAACAGTTAAATCAGTCATTTAAATCAGAGATTGTTCTCAGTCAGACCTCACATAAACAACCCCTAAACTCAGAAACATTGTGTAAATCACAGGGTACAATTTGCCTTTTATTTCAGAATTAACATCTTAATTGGCTATCTTGTTATTAGATCTTAGAAAAAAATGTTTCAACGGTCTGTGATACTCAATTAAGATACAGTAAATTGTTTTCTAAATTGAATTTTGCATTCCAGTGGATATGGTTATTGGAAAAATCAGTTGAATGGAAACAAGTATGCTAATAAATTCTTTTTTTCTGCATCTGAAGCAAGTTCTGCTCTTGAATTAATATTGATTAAGGAAAATTCTCTAGATCCTTGAATTATCTTTACCTTGAACTAAATTATTTGCACACATATAAACCTGATTTTACTGCATTTGCCTTGCTCTTTACCTAAAAATGTGTTTAAGAAATGAAAAACTCCTGTTTATGAGATAGTCCCAGATTTTACACCATCCCTTCAGCTTGACTTTGCTATTATGATGTTCTCTTGGAGCGTTTGGTTAGGAAGACTAACTAATTACTGCACCTTCAAGTCCCACGCCAGATTAATGCTGAGTGCGTAAGAGGAATTTGTCATTCATTGATTCCCAGTTCAAATTCAATGTTCAGAAAAAAACGTGTTGAGAGTAGATAACTCTGTCAGTCCTGAACATTACTTAAGTTACTATTTTGAGCAAACTAATTTAATTGACACTGTTCATTACAGGGCTTTTGTTAACAGCTGGTCTGTGATTTTTTACTGCTATTCCTCCATCCAGCTTTATGTTCAGCAACACTAATCCAGAGATTATTAATTATCCACTGTAAAAGAATGTGCATAAAAAAAACATTCCCTATCTGTATAGAGAGAAAATTTAACCTGAAACATTTTTTAAAAAATTGCTACTCAGCAAAAACCAAAACATCAGAGTGTTTCAAAATTATTCTCATACAAAACCCAAACTACAGCACTGCACCAGCTACTGAGAAGGAAATTCACTGTATCCCAGATAAAATCAGAATGGCTTTATAAATCATAATATCCATGATGTAACTTCAAGAAGATCATTACATTCAGTAAGCTCACATTTAGTATGCATGTTTATAGCAACCAAACCCTCAGTTGCACCGGGGGTGTTTTAGATTAGATATTAGGAAATATTTCTTCACAGAAAGGATTGTCAAGGATTGGAACAGCCTGCCCTGGGAAATGTTGGAAGAATTTAAAAGATATGTAGATGTGGTGTGGACTTGGCAGTGCTATGTTAATGGTTGAATGGCTGAATTCTTTTCCAACCCAAATATTTATATAATTCTATTATTCTGGTTGGGAAATAGCGACATTTTCAAGTTTTAAGGAGGCAAGCAATTCCACATTTAAAAAGATACTGGACTGCAGATCCTAAGAGACAGGTTTTATTGGAACAATCAGACTATTTGCTCTATTATAAAAGTGATTTTCTTTTTCTAGTCTGTAATCCTGGTAACAGTGCTATTCTTGGACATTAGAGACATATATGTGTTCTATGCTTTTCCTCACTTTTGATGTTTTTCCCTTTGATTTTGTGTTTATCTGCATCATCTCTCTTATTACTTCACCATCCTGTAGGAACAATAAGTAAAGTAATTAGGAATTATCATGGAAATCTATGTGAGATGTTTAATAAGCACTTTACAAATGAATATCTCATGATGACACTAATTTAAAAACAAGTTCTTTAAAATTGTGCATTTTGTTATGGCAGCTGAACTGCTGGCATGCCAAGGAGCTCACAGCACAGAGGAGCTTCAAGTAGGCTGAAAAGCCCCATGAAGGAGAGTCCCTAGGTTAAAAATACCCAAGTGCTTTGTGCAGGCATGATGTATCATTGTAAGGGAGATGAAGTGTGTTTGTTCTGAACCAAAACTCTTGGCTGGTGATTGTGCAGGGTCATTGAGATGTTAACCGGAAGGGAAAGGTTCCTTGATTTTATGTACACCAGAGGGGGGTTTTGTGCCATGGTCTTCCAGTGCTTGAACCTTCAAGTGTTTTTCAGATGTCCCAGGTGTTACCTTTTCATGTGGGAGAGCATGTCTGGTGTGTTGGGTCCTGGAACATCTGAGAGACAGGAGTTTTGGGCTTCAGGTGGGGCTGAGTCTTTCATCCTCTGTGTTGGACATATGGGCTCAATCACTCTGAAATTACTACTGTATGGGTATGCTCTTCTCCATGATTAAAAGGCAATTTCTGTTTGGTCATATTCATAGGGCTCTTTGGGGAAAAAAAGAAGGTGATGAGTCCTAAACAGATCTTTTAAAATCAGTATGAGCCAGTAAGTTTGGAAGATAGAGTACATAGCATTCATGACGTTTATTTAACATTTAGGTTGGAAATCTATGGTTCCTGCTATAAATCATCCCCTCTGTTCTCTATAGAGGGAAATCTGATCAATGGAATCACCTAATGTTAGACTCTAAGCCTGGATGTTTTGAACGACCTAATAGTAAGGTGTCTCATAATTTTAATGAGGAAAAATGTATTTCATGCATTAACTCAAATTAATTGTTTGACATTGCTTTACTTAATAGCTGGAAATTATATTTCCTAATAACCCATTGCACTGTTGTAAATGAATTTGAGGGCTGTATGTGCGGAAGGGGTAAATTCTGCAGCCCTAATTTGCATTAAGGTGGAACAAGTTCAGTGCCATTCTAATGGTCTGAACCTGGAGTGTGTTTAAACACCTTCAAATGCAGAAACAGCAGCCCACACCCATCTGCAAAACTATTACCAAGGTCAATTCTTCACGCTCACACAGAAATTCTTAGGTAGCCCTTAAAACCAAGACTTGAATTTGCATATCCAAAAAAGAAATCTCTCCATTTAAATTCATATTAAATATCTCCTCAGTGTTATAAATGAATAGGCCAATATAACCGAATTGATAATTAATAAAAATAATATTATTTATTTTGCGACAGAGTGACAGCCACGAATAACCCCTAGATACAGAGCCAGCTCTGGGTGACACTAAACCTGCCCTCTACCGCGACAGGTTCTCCCCAGTGTCACTGATTTTATACAGTTTTTACAGCCCCGGGCAGAAATTCCTCGGTTCTGTTCATATTCAGTTGTTTCTTTTCTTGGTCCATGTTCGGATGGAAGGGTTTCCTGGCTGCGATGAGCTGGTGATGAGGGTAGTTGAAAATTNCATAACATTTTTATTTCAACAAAAAACGAATTTGCTCTTAATCACTCATAACATCAGTGTCCAAATTCTATAAGTAAAAGAGCTTTTTTCATGCCTATGGATTACTCAGAAGACTCTGAGATGTCTAAAATCAATAATAAATAACACTTAAGATTGGTTATGTATGTGACATTTTCTCTTTCTGCAAAAGAACTTAAAGGCATTTTCTTTTCCTTCCCCTTCGAAAATGTCCAATCAAACCAGTCTGGCCATCTTTGATTTGAAAGAAATGTCAGGTTTGGGGGTTTGTCATTCATTCTACAATTAATTATGACAATGGATTTATAGCCACTTGAAAAACATTGCCCACAATAGCTAGTAAGAACGCAGTATTTCCATTACTTTTTTAGATGAATTGCAAACTTTAAAATATTAATTCTGCTAGTGCAAATAAAACTAATAAGACATGTATAAATGTCATTAAATAGCAGTTCAATTTTCATTTTTGTTCTCAGAGCCCTGAGAGAAAAATCAAAAGGAAATATAATGAGGAGATCAGATGCTATGTGTGGGTATACAGGAAAATTAAGGAAAATTAAGTTGTTAGTACTCATTCTCTTCTTCATTCACTTCTGACATTTAGGGATAAATGCAATAATATGAAAAATTAAATTAATGGGTAAGGGCTAGAAGAAATATTATCTCAAAATGGAGGAAGACTTGCTATTATAATATATTGAAAGACAAAAGAAATAACATATATACTTAGAACAATGTGAACCCTCAACTGAATGAAAAGGAAAAATGAAACAGAGATGTTGACAAGCAAGAAAACTGATGTAATAATGAATAGATCATCAGCTGTTTACATACTCTGAAAAATATATATTTAGGAGGAACTGAAATCTTCCTTAATTCCTCTGGGCCATTTCTACCATCCCAGTTCCATCAAAGAAATACACTGAAGACTGACAAATAGGGGAGTTTTTTGTCCATCTCTATGTCAACCCTAAACAGCCAAATTGTACTAGTGGCTTGAAATGCATTGTGCTACTTAAAAATAAATCTGATGATCTCATTCCATTTACAATCTCAATATGTGCTGATTCATCTTACCACTATCAGATTTTAAAAAGCACCATCAAAGGCTATCTAAAAAATACATATGATACCACTTCAATTTTCACTCATCATTTTTGTTCTGTAACTTCTAGAAAATAAATAATTTTGAATGCTCCCAAAAATCTTAACGGTGGTGAGCAGTAAGCCCTATGCCAAGACAAACATTTTAACTCAAAGAGAAAAGGAGTTGTGTCTTGAAATACCTTTCCCACTTGTGCATGCTTGAAGGTGTGAATTAGGTACTGCTGAAGTTAACAATTCCCAAAGACCTCTCATCACATGTATTTTGTTGAAATGTGAGTTTAAAACCATCCTCAGGACTTGAAACCTGTCCAGGCAAAGCCAACTTTTAAGATATAACATTTATATTCATGGCAATCCAATAACACATGCCATTTGATGACAATGGAATTCTGCAGCTGACCTTGTAATTATTTAAGAACCAATATAGAAGAGATGCAACACCAGTTGGTTTTTTAACTGCTGCTATTTTATGATATTTCAATAGGAAGCAGAGGCAGCTGGAAATTACTTACCAAGATCTCCCTCACAGTATTTCATCATCAACTAATGGCACACAAACAAAAAATCATTCGTTGGACTTGGTGGAAATTTTACAGCATGGAATTGGGCTATATATGCATGCCTATGTCCTTCAAGGTGAATGATTACAAGTTTTTCAAAAGCTTCAGAGGTTGCCATGCTTTAACTATGCAGATGTTTTGTGGCCACTTTGCATGTGCTCAGGTTTAAAATCTGGCATTATCAAACTTTATCTCTGTAGGTGCTCATAAACTGAGGACTGGGACAGGATTTCCAAAGACTTTATCCATAGACACTGGCTGGTTCAGTTCTTTGACTAAATCTGTAATATAAATCAAGATAAACAGACTTACAGGTTAGGAGGAAAGGTCTAGTGAACACATTGCCACAATAATATGTGTATCTCCTGTAGACTAGAACTGTTTGACTTACATGAAAACATTCCTGATCATTAGAAAAAGTGTGTATCACTGGGAATGCTTGACACAGGACCCATTTTACTTAATTTCAGACAGCTAAAATTTAAATATGTGACCCAATCTGCTAAATTAATTTTGCTCTATGATAAATAGAAAGAGATAAATAGTTCTGGAGGACAATTCATCCTTTCCTAAAATAAACTCCTTCGTCAATTCATCAATTACAGAAGGAATTCCTGCGGTCAGTTTTAGTAGTTACAGCTGTTGTGATTTAAACCAAAACTGGGATATATCTTACTTTGTCTGGCCCCTAGCAGCCACTGGAAAAGTGGATATCTTTACATCCTCTTTTGCATCTGCTAGCCTTTTTCAGATGTCTCATCTGCTACATGTTGAAGTAGATGCTTGCATATAGGCAACTGCATCCAATTCCAATTGGTGAGATTTAGGTAGATAAAAAAATTACAGTTGATTTAAATTTTAAAATTTAATCTTACCCTTATGGTCTTGAAAATCTTTCTCTCATCTTCCCTGGAAATACCTGTCAATTTTCAATAATCAGCAAAGTAAATTTAGTTCAGTATAGCACTATTTGATAGCTACATAGTGTCAACTTCATGGTCAAGAGCAGGAATTCAGAGATTTCTTTCTCTTGTATGTTATATAAAACATATACTAAAATAAAAACTGCATGGTCCCAAGTACATAGGAATGCTCAAAGCATAGTCAAAGTAGAAAAAGAAAGGAGGAGGAGGAGATTCATACAGCAGAGTTATCACCCATCCTAGTAAAAAGGGGTTTTTTAATACATTTTTCTAATTTTCTGTGGTGGATCTTTTTACCACGTATCCTGGGACAGAATCCCAGGCTAGTTATTTGATTATATATGTGTGAATATGAAGAACATGTGTATTAATTTGCCTAGAAATTTGCCTTTGTCTTAGAAACAGAGTAGGCAAGCACATAAAAACAAAACATATTGAATAAATACATTTCCACATGGCTGCATAATTATCAGTAGCTTTAATCCAAAAAGTAAGTTTTGTTTTCCATGAAAATGTAATGAAAATTAACATATATTTGTTTCTTTTTAGTTGCCATCATCTGTGCCCAATTCACAGCTGTTTCCCAAAGTTATTTCCCAAAAAACTCTTGATATATATGGCTATTTGCATATGACATTTACTTTGGGTTTTTGTTCCTCATAGTTTGAGAAGATATTTAGAAAGTGTTTAATGTATGTGACAATTCGTTTTTGCTACAGCTTATGTGTATGTGTGGGCTTGGGCAGCTACATATAATATTTTGAATATATTCAGTTACTGATTTCTAAACATTTACATGATTTCAACCAAATTTTTGACACTCATCTCCATTTCTGAAATTCGAATACAGACCTTGAAAAATTTTATGCATATGCTTAATTTTGTTTGGTGTTACATTCCTCCGTGAAGTTAGATTGTTTTTAGGTAATCAATACAGAATCTTTTAGCTTGTGACTGAGCCACCTATCCAAAAAGTGTTCTTTTTCCATCATTGAATACAGCGAGGGGAGCTGAATCTCCACATGTGATTCTGCCTATCTCATCTGTTCCAGCCACCTGATTACCTTCATCACCCTCCTCTGGACTTGATACAACACGTGTACATCCTTCTTATGGTTGGGGTCCCTGAGCTGGACACAGCCCTTCAGGTGGGGTGTCACAAGGGCAGAGGGGCAGAATCACCCCCCCTTGACCTCCTGCCCATGTTTCTTTTATGCATCTCAGGATATGATGCACCTGCTGATCTGCAAGCACATTGAGAACTCATGCTGAGAATCTCATCAACCAACACCCCCAAATTCTTATTCTCAGGACTGCTCTCAATCCATTCTTCACCCAGCCTGTATTTGTGACTGGGCTTGCCCCAGCCTTGCCCTGGAGTAAATCATCCTTTGAGAGTGGTTGGGAGCCCTCGTGTTAGGTTATGGCTCAGAGTGAATTTCCACACACAGTTTCTGTAGCCCCAGGCACCTCAATGACTTCAGTTGTACCACATAAAATAGTTTTGTTGAACGTATTTTTTTCAGTTTTTTATTTTAGTATTCAAAATTCACTGTAAGTATAATGTGAAGACTGGGGCATCGATGTGCTAAATAATAAAATGTGTCTAATCCTTAAATATTTATACATGCTACAAATAATTTTGCTAAGGACTACAACTTTCAGGGTATCATTTCACTCTCAGTTCATCCTGATTATAATGGACTCTAATCAACTGAAAGTAGCATGCAAATTAGCCTGAAGTGTTACTTCTTCTGAGATTTTTTTCACAAGTGGAAAGGTTATTTTGTATTGGCTTCTAAAAGATTTGATTATTAAGAGATGGATTTTTTTTAGAAAGTGCCTCATCAAAAAGGATTTTCTTAAATTCCACTACTTGTTGTAATATGGAAAAACAGTTTTGACTTAGCAACATTTTCTGATAGAAAAGAGCACAAAAATGATAGAATTGGGCATAAGTATAACTGAGCCCTGTTAACTTGCATCAGTAATTGTTTATGCTTATCCATGTCAATCTTGTATATTAATCTCTAAATCCAGGCTGTGAAGTAAAAACACTTAGGAAAATATCTGAAGAAATGTCACTAGCAAAGAGAAAACAGGAGGTATGGTAGCAGAAGTGGTGTAAGAGTGGCCCATGCTGAGCAAATACCCCACAGCTCCTCAGCATTCATTGGCAGCTCTGCATTCAGGTGCTGCTGCAAGAGTTGGATGCCAAAATCTGTGGGTGACACATGCACGAAGGGAAGAGGATAAAAAATTTATCAAAACCTATACATCAGGGCCCAGAATGTTAATTCTCTTCCTGCTTATACCTTCCCTCAGGATGCAATATCCAGCTCTTTCATCTGCAGGGATACAAATTTCCTCATTTCAGGTCTTGTCTCCTTTTTATGCACCATTCTGTAGCACAGTGCAGAAGTTATCTATGCAATGGGTTTGGGGTGTGTGATGCACTTTGTGCATGACACACTTGAGCCTCGTGTACCCAGTGTCATCATTCTCATCAGCTGCAACAGGGAAGAAACAAGTGATATATGACTTTACCTGAAATGCTTCAAAACCTGTACAGCTGTTATCCATCCTCCGTTTCACACCTAGCAGAGGAAAGCTTTATTAAAGAAGCTTGGAACCTGACTTAGTATCTTATTTAATAAACAATATTCCTTGTTTGTTCCACCTTTGCCCAAATCTCTGGTCTTACATTACTCCAGGGTCCCCTCTAGATAACTTGGTCTCTTTATTTCAGATGACTGCATTTCTCTGTCTGTTAATTTTCACATGCCTTAAATGTCATACAGATCTCTTTTGTTTCACCATCTCCCTGTTACTGACATATTTGTCCCTCTACCCCTCTGCTTACAAGGCTAAACCTTTCAGGCAGTCCTGTCTGAATCTCTGGTGAGAACTGCAGCCTTGCAGGCTTCGAGGAATCCTGAATCCAGATGGAATGTGACCCAGCAGTTCAAGTGGGTACCAGCCCTCTCCCAGGCACATCAGCCCCAGCAGAAGTAGTTTAGGGCAAAAATGCCCCCAAGGCCATTTGTGTGCGTAATTTGCACTGCCACAGATTCTGTGTAGGACGTGGGTGACTCTAAGTGTAATGAGCTATGTAATTTGCTCAAAAAAGCTTAGAAAAACATTTGACAATCTCAGAATATATTTGTGTTACTAAGTAACAGATGTTGCCCTTATATTATTTAAATTTAAATAGTTATTAACCTCTGCTTATACCTGATGAAATACAACAAGTCATAAATTTACCTAAAGAAATTAAATGGTAGAAGCAGCAATTAGATGTTTAAAACACATAGGAAAATATTACCCCACACTTAAAAAGAAAGACCTTCATGTCACAATCAGGGAAGACTGAGTCTTCATTAGAATTTTTTAAAATTTTATATAACTTCTCAGGAAGTAAATGATGGATTTGTTTAGTAGAAGTTTTCAGAAGGTCAAGATCTAGTTTTTCTACAGTTTTGGTAAATTTCATATGTAAAATCTTTAACCTGAGGATCTTTAAACTTTGCTAACAACAGCAAGCCATTATTTTTTGTATATAAAACTCTATAGCTATATTTAAATCACACTTTTATATACTATTACAGATGAAAACAGCTGATTTTGTCACAGGGTACATTAAAAGCATTGAATGTCAACCCAAATCTTCTACAACTGATCCTGGCATGGAATCAACATCAATTTGTCCATTATTCACAGCCGAACAGTCCTGCTTGAAAGGGATGAAGCTTAAGTCAGTAGCAGCACCACACCATTCCATAGCGGATCTGGGAGCCAAATACTTTCCTCTCGCTTTCCAGAGGAGTAGTTTTTCCAAATATGAGAAAATGGGTCTATTAATTGGCTTATTGGATATGGAACTAAAATTCAACTATTTGAGGTGGGAGTAAAACTGAGGGCATACTTTAACCCTCTGCTAAAAGTTCTCTTTAGCACTATGTCAGGACTCAAACCTGCTATTACAGCTAAACTGATTGTTAGTCTGAAAGCTCATAAGGAGTCAGCAAGTCATTTTCAGAGCATGTGAAAGCATATCTGAATATGTCAAATGAATCAACAAACAGCTGGACATGGCAGAAAAGGCCTCCTTTTGTTTGCCCAAAGCAGTTGTATGGACCAACAGAAGGTAAAGAGTAGAGAGTTCACTGTATACATCACTTCTGGAAAAGTGGCTCGTTCAGGTAGATTGAGATGTAGCTAATGCACCCAATGGTTCAGAGGAGCAGTTTTTCATTCCAGAATGTGGCTGAAATTGGTAAATGAATTTTACCAATGAGGGTCATAGCACGGCTTCTTGATTAAAAAAAATGCTGTATTTAAGAATGTGATGAGCTGGATATAATTAATATCCTGCAAGTTTTGTTCCAAGGTGTACAGAGATAAGGAAAAAATGAAATAAAATTGAATAAAACCCTAGATACAAAAGGTAGATTGCACAGGAATTACCTGCTAACTTTCTTTGAGAAGACAAATAAACCTCTGGAAAAAGTGAATGCATTTTGTCTATCACCTGAATTTCTGCAATGCAGATGGTATAGTAGCACTGAAAAAAAAATAAGCAGATTGTAGGATTAGTGCTTTAGGATGACCCTGCTCCACCACAGGGGTTGGACCAGATGATCTACTGTGGTCCCTTACAACTTGACCCATTCTCTAATTATGTGAAATGAAATTAGAAATCACAAAAAGACTTCATGATTACTAGTTTTGTTGAGAGAGAAAATATTGCAATTAGGGAAAGGGTCTTGGGGTCATGTTTATTATTTTCACAAAGGCAGATGGCACAAAACAATTAGAGTGTGAATGAATCAAAATTCATTTTGATACATCAAAATTGAGACACATTGCCAAAACAAAGAAGAATCAGAAAATGAAAGAAGACAAAAACAGTTGTAGTAATTTAAAAGGGAAAATGCTACAATGTTCAAAATTGTGCATCACCACACCAATTCATTTTTGAGATGGTTTGGCTGACATTTTCCAGAATTTGCCATCTATGAAAAGACTTCCAGTGTAAGCATGCAGTTACATAGAAATATCACAAAGCAAACCTATTCACATAGTAATTAGTTAATATTTATGTTCTATGAATATGCTCTGCTTGTCTTACAACGAGCTGATAGTATCTCCAACAGAAATCAGGTATTAATGCTATGCTTATAGATCCACTGTCTAAGCTATAGCTGAGACAAAATACTCAGAGAGTAAATCAAAAATTTTGGACTGATACACTATCCTTCTTACAGTCTCATCAGGAAGACTCCATAGCATCTTTCATGTTTATAAAAATATAGTATAGCTAGAACAGGCATGAAAAACTACCGTGGTATGGTTTGCAAAATTAAAAGGCCACTTGAGGAACTCTAAGAGAGAAAGTCTGTTCAGTGTGGCACAGTGAAGGAAGAAAGATGTCATGTTTCCTTTCAGTAAATGCAGTAGATCAGAGTAAACACAATATAAAGCTTGAAGAGGGAGAAATGTACCTTAAAAATAATCCCCAGCAATGGCAAAGGTGATGAACAGCTTCGTGGATGGCATTAGGAAGAGCATTGCCAGCACATTGAGAGAAGATCCTTCTCCCCTACTCAGAACTGGTGACAGATAATTGCTCTGCTGTGTCCACTGAAGAATTCTTCTGTCTGAAAACTTCCTTACACATCTGTTGAACATTTAAGAAGTAACAACAAAAACCAAGCTTCCAAAACCCATTTAGATTTCAGATTTCCAAAACCCATTTTCAGTTTAAGAAAGGAATTATGTCACATTTACTTATGCCAGCAGGAAACTGGTTTTAGGGATCCAGGAAGACTTGCCCAGTCCTACGTTTTCCTCAGATTTTTAGTGAGGCTGCTGAGCAGTGAGTGAGTCACAGACTTGCCACAATCACTTGTATTTCTAAGTCTTCTAAATACTTTTTTGCAACTCAGCAGGAGCAAGCCACAGTAAAAGCATGCTCAAGTTAATTTCCAGCACAGTTTAAAAGGCTTTGATGTCATCAGAACTGGGGGATGGTTCTAGATTTATGTTTATCTTAAGTATTCCACAAGAAGCAGTTATGTGAACTTGTGTCTTCTGTCAAGCAATACCAGGACAATAACAGCTATTTAGACTGCTCAAGAGTTCCAATAAAGACTTTAAAATGTTTGAAGGGGAAAGAATCTTTTACAGCTAAGGACCCCAAGCAGAGGTGGTCAGGTTTCACAGTGTAGGAGAAAGGCATTGATTCTGGATATGACTACCTTTCCCATGAAAATGTATCTTGTCATGTGCCCAGAACCACCACACTCAAGTTCACCTTTAAATTGATGCATCATACTCAAATTCATTTGTCCATTTTTGCTGCAATGACACTTTGCCCAACTATGACCATGTGGCCAGTCTGAGATATTCTTCTACTATAGAATAAGACAAGACTGTGATATCTTAGTGTTTTTGAGCATTAAAATTAGATAAAATAAAACAGAAGAAAAATAAAAGTAGGGAAAAACTAGGTAACGTGGAAAAACTATGGTAAAGGATTTATTAGATGACCTCTAAATACATCAGTGAAAATACAAAAACAGTTGAACATTAGAATAAGTTTTGCAGGAGATATTTAGTGACACTTTTCACTGTCATTAAGCTTTTTAGGTATTTAAGTGCTTCGCTGAACTGAGGCATAATTGACTGATGTGAATGGATGAAAAAGATTTGAAAATAACTAAAAAGAACATATTTGCCTTTAAATAAATAAATTAAAAAAAAAAAAAAAAAACCAAACCAAAAAACCCAAGGAACTACTAATTTAGTCATCTAGAAACTTAGAAAGTCAAGCTTAACCAGGTAGGTATCTGTGTAATTGTCCAGGAATTAGTCAATGTTTTTTCTTCTATGAAGATTGTCTGTAGTACAATTCCACATCAGCAAACAAACAAAAAAAATTAGGTATAATGAAGGTATGAAATAAAGCATTATATTGAATTAATTAAAGATAGTTATTTGACTATTTTTAGACATCCATCTCTACAATATGTAAGACTGCAAATTTAAAGCGAATATAAAGCATTGATCATTCAAACCAGTAACTAGAGATAGGAAAGCCAGAATGTTAAATTTAGAATGACTTCTATTTTTCAAATATATTCAGGGCCAAGAACTTCCCTTGAAATCATTAAGCTAAATCAAATCATCCAAATTGTTAAATTATCCATAAGGGAATTAAGAAAGAAGTCTAAATAAATGGATTTGTTTTACATGTAACAAATTATAATTAGAATGAATCCATAATCTCTTTCACTGACAACTTTTGCTAAGATTAAAAATTAATGAGGTTCTTTCTTGTCTTCTCTTTCACCCTGAAACTTTCTCTCATAATGTTCAAAAATCTAACTGTAAAGTTAACTGGAACTTTTTTATACTTATTTTTATACTTATTTCAACTTTGCTGAATGAAAAAAATTCTGTTTTTCGTAAATCTTGTCCTGTCTCTTGCTTTGCTATCAAATAATGAATTTCTTTGTTCCATTGTCCTCTCTTGTGTACTATACCATCTACACTGTCTGGACTATTTCCTATGCTTCATTTATATGTTTTCATAGAGATGGATTTCATTATCAGAATAGTCAGTATGACAATATACTAAAACAGATGAAATGAGTACCCCAGGAACAAAATCTACTAAAATGTCCATTTTACTTAAGGTTTTTAGTTTGAAAGAGTTAAACTATAAAGCACTAGTCTATTCTTCGTACCCCTGTTCTATAATCTAAGTGGCATCACTCTGTGATTTCTGTAGATTAGATTAGAGACTCAGGGTTATATTTGTCCCACTTTACCTGCTTATTGACTGTTTTATATAATATAGTTATTTAGTCTCTCTCTGTTAGGTCTGTGTAGATAGATAAATTGCCTCTCTAATAGTATTTCATCAAACTTTTAAGCTCTTGAAATGAAGAGACAATCTCACCCTAAATGATTAGACAATTTTTGAAGGTGTGTCTCCTACAAACATTCACCTAATAGTCACATTTTCTAGGGATTAAAATGTCTACAGAAAGTATTCAACAACTTTCAGAATCAAGGCTACCTATTTCCTGGCAGTTTATTGGTGAAATATCTCATTAGATCCTCACTGGATGACTATCTGCATTGAAGTCTCACTTTTCTAGTCTTAGAAGCCTTTACAATCCAGTTTATTTTTAATAGAAAAAATTTCAGATGTATTTCCTGATATTCAGCATGCACAGACCCTTCCTTTTCATCTGGCTGATGCAGTTTGCTAAATGAGCAAACACTATGCATCAAAGATATGGAGTCACCAGGTCAAATCAAACAGGAAGCCAAAAAAGACATGTTACAATCCTTTTCTAAAAAGGTGGGGAGGGCAGAAGGTTTCTAAATTATTTTCAACAATAAGAAAGAATTTTAAATTTTTTTTTCATTTTAGTTGAAACTTCATAAAAAAATGCCATGGAATTTTTAAAAGTGTCTCTTCTAATTTTCGGAAAATACTAAATACTCATCCTCCGAGATGTGCCATTATGTGGTCTCAGGATGGCCATTAAGGATCATCACAGGCACACTATATTTCCCATCCATTTCTAAGTAAAAAAGTCTTATTTGAGTAGATCAGCATCAACAGGTTTCATGAGCAGAGGCAGAGGGTGTTGTTGCAACTGCTGCCTTGTAGAAAAGATTTCCTGTCCAAGCCTTTATGGACATTCAGCCCTGTGATGCAGGGTCTTTGGGATCTTTTTCTCATGAAGTTTTATTAATCTGCAGCTATTCCCTTCCTCCCTTCCATTCATGACTGTGTTATAGAGCAGTATCTCTTCACAGGGTATAAGACCCTGCTCCAGAATTAATTTCTCCCTTAGCCACAAGTGACAGAAAGCCTCTGTAAAGAATCTCTCCCTTAAGCAAAGGTGGGTTCTCTATTTGTTATCACCTGACTTCTGAAGTGAGGAAGAGCAGCAGATGCACACAGGGATCTCTGATTTATCTCACTGAAATATGGAAAAATATGGATTTTCTCACCCTTCTGCCCTAGAGCGATAAACCAGGAATTATACATCTTTGTAGTAAACAGAAGAAAACTCACTGGAAAGGAGGTACAGACTTTCATTCTCATGTCTTAATGTTCTGGAAGAGCTTGTGAAAGAAACTGATTTGATTCCATTCAAAACTAATTGCACTCCTTCAGTGCAGGAAAGCTCACTGCTGGTCAAAAGAGTATATTAAAGAGAGGATTGTCTGTGACTTACATTCTGATGGTTTAATAAGGAGTTTCTCTACAGCCAGCCTAACTCACATTCTGTTGAGTTGGGAACAAGCCATGTCTTTCCCAGCACAAAACTTCTCTATCAGAGCTGGATTTCAGTGCATGAAATGAATGTCAGAGTTTGGGTCTGACCAAAACCTTTAGGCAAAATAATATTTCTTTTTTTTTAAAGTAGCTTTTCAAGGTCTTTAGCTTTTTTAAAAACTTCCACTGTTTTTTGGTTGCCACCCAGGTAAAATTATCACATCTTTAAAACCTCTTTTCATATATAGTGATACCATCTTGGGTTTTTTGTAGTACCTCGTGGGTTACTTATCAGTTCCTTTAATATTGAAAAGCCACGAGCTAACTCTTAACAGATACAATAATATGTCACTAAGGATCACTGAAGCAGAATGAAACATATTTCAAGTTTCTCCTGCTCAGTTTTGTCCTTCCAGAAGTCTTTTATTGGGGGGAAGTTTCGGGAAGTTCTGGGAAGGGGAAGGGAAGGGGAAGGGGAAAGGGAACGATAAAAAGAGATATTAACCCTTTGAAACATCATAAACCACTGCCCTACAGTACCAACTGCACTTGTTTTTGAATAAAATATATAGTGCCTTTTCTTCTGGTTTTGTATTTTACATAATTGCAGCCTTTATTCCAGGTTATCACATTAAAACAATTAGTATGAGAATGGGCATCCGTATAAGACTTATCATTTGGTACTTCATTAAAAAAACATGCAAAACTGCAGATGCAAGAGAATTGACCACCAGCTGGAATAGAAGGAGCTGTATGCCAGCAGAAAACACCTTGGATACACAGACTACTTTATTGGTTTTTTCTTGTTGCCATACTAGTACTGCCAGTGACAATAACAATAACAACCATTTCCACTTTTATAATCACTCTTATTCCAAAACACATGTAAAATCATGGGCCAAATTATGCTTTTGATTATATGGCTTAAAAATGGCACGGATGCTTCCATTCCAGAGTTGCACTAGTGCCACGAAGAGCAATTTTATCTTTAGTTTTCACAAAGAATGAAGAAGGTTAGTATGAAGCCCTCTTTTGAATGGGATACAAAAGTAATGTGGACATACAGTATGGAAAATATGTTTTTATCCCAGGGCTTAAAGGAATAATTTGAAAAATCTTAGAAATAGTACCTCAAAAAAAGTGTCCTATCTATTAAAAGTTTACAGCAGAAGGCTAACATTTGTTACTTGTAACAGCTCTTTCCTTGATGACTTCCATCACAAAGGTAACAATGCAGCCTTCTCTAAAGACTGAAAGTTACAGGCAAACCAAAAGCATAGATAAGTAAAACACAGCAATATGCTAACAACATAAGCATTATTTGAGCCAACTATCTGCTAAAAGGTTATTGAATCAGCATAATGTCAGAACATCCCATCCTATTCAAGCACCAAGCACTTTAACTCTTCACTGACTGACCTTTTGCAGAGTACAATGTCGTTTTGCCTCCTCCACCACTGGCAAAATTTCCATATCTGGTCTCTGTCTGGATTTTGCCAGCCCCTGTAGTACATCTTGCAATTGCTTTTTAGGTAGATAGAAAAACAAATTATATTTTCTTTCAAATTGCTCCACATTTTAATTTTTTTTCCTGTATTCATTTTGCTATCAGAGAAAGAAGCTGAACAAAAGGTAATGTCTCTTGTTTTAAGAAATTTTCTGGTTTCACTTTATTTTTATAATTTCACACTATGATAATCCTCAAGAAAAACACATTTTCCTCTGAAAATGCAATGTGTGTCTAGCTGAGAGCTTCCAGAACTAGATTCTCTGCTGTGTGAAAACCTCCCATTCTAGAAGAGTGGTGTTCTCAAATGCTGATTGAAAGTGCACATTTCCTACTCTACATATGTCTGCAACTGGAAGACTTGGTTCCCTATATCTTAGGATAACACTTTAAACACCACTCTATAATCACAGAATATAGCTTTATGCACTATACCACCATAAAAATATTGCCAAAACAAACCTTTCTTTTTTCCTGGATGATTCAGACCTTTCTAAAATTAGGATAAAAACCAGAGCACGAAATTTCAACCTTCAATTCACTTGAACCTATGATTCTTCATGTTATCACATCAATTTGATTCTGCGTAATTTGAAATCAACAAATAGATACGTGAAACTCAAGTTTCAGACAAGAAAATATAGTAGAATGTTATAGCTGTAATAATAAATAGGGTAAGAATTAGGAAAAGGAGAAAGCATTAGAAAGTCCAATGATGAGACACAAGGAAACCCTACAGAGTTACCTATCTTCCTCTCAAATTAGTAGTTTTAATAAGGCTAGCAGTGTCATACAGTGCCGTGACTTGTCTGCACATTTCAGTTTGCCTCTAACTGGCTTGTGAGAACATGGTTTTATTGACTTGCTTTATGTCATTTAATAGTGGTCATGTAGTTGTTATTGATCTGCACCTGAAGCAAAACAACATCTTCATTTTCTCTCAGAAAGTAGGCATCTGTGGCCTGGATTTATCTTTCTTAAATGGAGCATTAAATGATACGCCTAAGTTGGAACCGCTATTATTTACATATCTTATATAAAGAATTCTTCTTGATGACAAAAATAATGATTATGTATTAGAATCCTTTCAAGGAGCTCAGAGAGAACCCAGGAATAAGGGCTCTCTATCCTGAACATGACAAGTCTCCTGGTTTAGGACAAATTTGGAGAGGAAACCTCCAAAGTGGTCTCCTATAGAAAGCAAATTCAAGCGGCCCCTCCCCAAGCTGTCTGGGAGATAAATCTCCTTTGAAAAAAGTGGAAAAAACCTGTTTATTTAACAAGCAAAGTACTCAGAAACATGAAAAAATGAATACTCTTAAACACTGGAACTTTTCATTGTTCTGAAGAGGTGGCAAATTCAGAGAGAGAGTCCTTTTCATGGGCTGTAGCTCAGCTCGCTCAGTCTCTTAGGAGTCACTCCTGCACTGGAAATGCCATATCCCGGGCCCTGGTGAGCCACAGCCATGAGCTCTTGGTGTTTTTCTGGGTTTTCAGTCCAAAGCATGGCTGATCAGTTCCAAGAAAAAGACAAGCCACAGTCTGGGGAACTTCTCTGCCTCAGCTAGCTAAAAAATGAATTAAAAGCAAAAGAGAGTTCTGTCCCGCTGTCTGTCCGTGCTGCAGACAACACAGTCCAGGAGCAGGATGCAGGGGGAGCAAGTGCAGTTTTTGAAAACAAACTCTGGGCTTCTTTTCCCCCCCTTCACTTTTGGAACCAGTCTTAAAGGTTCAGAGCTTAATTATCCAACACAAACAGAAGAGGTGACTGGGGATACAAGCATCATAAAGTCACCCTACAACAACTAGTTTGCACTCCAGGCTTCAAAGCCAGGAAAGTCTCTAGTGCTGTTTTATTTGCCAATACAGATATAGCCATATAGGGGTAACATGTGTTGATTGCAAGGTGTTAAATAGCCTTGCAACCCTCCAGCTTCTCTGCTGTGTTATTGGAGAAGCCACCCATGTTATTGTGGCAAAATCTCAACTTGGCCACAGCTGAGTAAGTCTCACTGCAAACTCCAAGCACACTGAAAAGGGGGGATGAAAAAAGAGCATCTGCTACTGAGGTGAATAAAGCACAGTATGGAATAAACCAGTATGATGTCAAAAGTCTCTTGTATTTGCTTCTTTTCCTGCATTTCTGTGATCTACAGCCAAGGCACACCACCTACTCACATACAGCTGCCTTCATATGTATCTGGAGTAGCATTCAAAATTATATCAGGGCAATCTGAGCAATAACATTTTCAGACCGTGCTACAGGAGTGAACTGAATGTCAGGAAATAAAGCTGAACTCAGGTTAAGGTTCAAATAAACCACCAGTGAAATTTGCCAATTACTCCACTTTAACATGAAAAGTAGTACCAGCAATCTTTCTTTTTATCTTTTTTTTTTTTTTTTTAAGCAGAACAAAAAGCAAATCTTTTATAACTTTGCTTAACACCGGTGCTGTAAAGCTGAATTTATAAAGCATGTATGATAGGTCTGTTTGGATTTAAACCAGTAATTGTTCAGTAACTAGAATGTCTGTCTAGGTTTTATATTGGTTGCATAGAAAGAGATACTATCTTCAGCTGAGTTATGAAATTGTTGAGGATTCCAGTGCCAGCTCCAGGAAATCCAGAGGTAGTCAGCATGGGCAGACTTAGAGGATACAGTCTGCATTAATTCTTGCCATAGTCTGTGAAACCACAGGGCAGGAACACATTAACAAAGGGTGAACATTTTGTCCTATTTCACTGCTTTCACTGGCACTTCAAGCACCAAGGAGCTACCAATTATTTTAATTATCACCTCTCTGCTAACAATAGTGCTTGACTTCTTAGCTTTTTTCAAGACCTTTTTCTGGAAGACAGATAATTTTTAAATGTAGATAGCAACCCAGGACAAATTCTGATGTTTTTACTCATACCAAGTAGTAAACTGCTCTAGAAGTAGTTCTGCTAATTATCACATGGAAAGGCTATTAACAGCAGGAGGCATTTCAGGCCTCCTCTCTGAATTACCAAGGCAGATGGTAGAACCTCCTTGAATGCAGAGAAGCGTGTACAAAAATTTAGTGTTTAAAACATATCTTTAAATTAAGGACATATTTTAAGTTTGTCACCCATTTGTAAAGGACTTTTGGGCAAGATATTTCTGCCAGGAACAAGAATGAGGCTTGTAAGAACTGCTCAGGTGTAAGGAAATAAAAGTAATCTGTGGGCTTCAATCTGTGTTGCTGCTGACAGAGTGGCACTTAACAAATATGTATAGGCAAATAAGAAATCAAATACTGGATTCCTCTTTAATTCCTTTGTTTATTGGGTGTATATATTAGAAAAATAAGCTTCAGGAGTGCACTGCCTCATGTGTGAATGCTGTGGGTCTTGGGAGGGACTAGATTCTTTGTTCTGAGGTTTCTCTATGGAACTTGAATGAAGCTCTTCTTGTTATTACTACTAGACCCCGTGTTTTTCTATACACGTAGACATACACATGAAATAATATCATGAATGCTAAAAGTTAAATCTACAGGCTTTGGCCTCTGCATCTTTATGTAAAAACCGAAACATCACAGTCCATGTGCACTAAAATCATCTTCAAACAGCATCAGCCTTGGGGAATGATAGCAAATATCTTCCATCTTACTCTCATTTGCTACACACCGTTAAACCAAGGATATTTTTCGGAGGTGACTGTGATTATTATGTTCATTGTCATCAATGAAACAATAAGGAAGTCCAAGCCTGGTTCTCCTTAGGAAAAGAAGAAATACAGAATATTAGTAAAAGGCAAGAAGCTGAGAGGCCTTAACAGAGAATGCTGAAAGCGAGAAGAAATTCAGGATGAAGAGAAGATAGGGATAGAGTCCATTATTTTGGTTGCTAACATATCCCTGACAAAATAGGCATATTACATGCACATATGCATGCTGGGGAGACAAAATAATTGCATTATACAAAGGTGAGCAAAATAATAAATGTCCATATAAGTCTCCAGCACAGAAGAATACCATTTAGTCCATGTATACACACAGTGATCCATGTATAGTTTAGTTTTCACTGATGCTGATGACTTATGAGCCCTATACAAAAACTGCAGGCTTGCACTACTACAGAAGTTTTGGGACAGCAGCAGCCTTCAGAACAAACAGCCATGTTTCAAACTGAGGCCAGTAAACCATGTTTAGTGATATCAGGAGATGTGACAGATACCACATCTATCTGAGCTTTCTAAGCAAAGCACAGCTGGATGAGAGGTACTCTTATAAATTCAATTTCTTGACATCTGTTCCTAAGGTGAATGAGCAACACATCATTATTGCACTTTGCTTTTCACTTTGGCCCACACTGACTCCATACATCACTCTACTCTTGCCTGGGGGCCCTCTCTTAGAGCCACCAGCCCATGGCAAACAGATGAGAAATGCAAGAAACCTCTAGACTATTGAATAAAAGAGCTTAGGGACCATTCCTTGGCTTTGAGACTTATGAGACTGGCACAATTTGTGTAAACACAGACCAATTATCCCCCTCCCCAAACAGGGGGTCAACAACCACATTACTTTCCAGAATGGGCTGTTACAGGCCATACTTGTGGATTGACTGTCCATAACAGTGCTGGTTGGCATGGTCTGAACCAGCCTACATTCATATTAACATTTTAGCAGTAAAATTGAGTGGTCTTACCTCTCTTATATTACAGTATAGAAACAGCTACAGAGGATAACTTAACCTTTCATCTTTCAAGGTACTTATGTTTCACATCTTAAGTTACAGCTCTGTGGATTGGATGCAATTCCTAGATATTTTAGATTTGTTTTGTATGTCTCTAAACAGCTGGAATTCATATAATTATAGAAATCCTAGTAAGATATAAAATACAAGGAGACAACAGCAAAGATTAAAAAAGTCTTAACACCATATGAACCAGCCTGAAGAATCATTCTTTAATAAGCCTCTTATTTTTAAGTCAGCCTCAAGCCCAATGGTATTCAAAAAGGGTTTTAACAACTCTCTTAGATACATGGTTTAACTTTTAGGTTGTTTTGTACAGAGTCATGAGTTCGACTCAGTGGTCCTTGTGGGTCCCTTCCAACTCAGAATATTCTATAACTCTCGATTTTAGTATATATGGTTTGAGTTCAGGGTATTGTAGTCTATCAATTTAAAATAATCTCATTCTCATTTACATAAAGCTAAATTGTAAGGTTACATATACACATACATATACATATACATATACATATACATATACATATACATATACATATACATATACATATACATATACCTATACATATACATATACATATACATATACATATACATATACATATACATATACATAAATATTTTAAACTCAAGGTAATTGATAAATAATTTTTTAAAGAAAATATGTTAAATTGACCCATCACCTTTTATTACATCAGTGGCTAGCAATAAGCATTCTTTCTCCAACTCAAAGAAAAATCACTGTGATTTTCATATGCCTTGAACAGTTGTGGTTTAGGTGGATTTTTCTTTTTCAGATCTAAATTTTTTTTCCCCATTTTCAAAGAAAACTAGCAAATTTTGACATTTAGGCAGCACTGCACGAGAGCTGAGGAAAAATTAGAGGTGATTACTCTGCTTTTCTGAAGGTTTTTATTGGCATGCCATTGAACAGTGACAAACAAAGCACAGTTTCCCTAGGCAGCCCCATAGAAAATTTTAGTGCATGAACTCTATACTTGCAATCCAAACTTTACAGGAATGCAGTCCAGAGATACAAAAAAAGGAATAATTTTGGAATTACATTTGGGAAAAAAATAGAAGCAGAAATATCTTCCTGATCTGTAGAACTTGGTGAGAAAGATTTACTCATCTGGCTTGGCATTTTTCATGTGTCTGTTGCTGGGCAGGAACCAGAAGTAACTTTTTCATTGTTTCCTTGGAGGTTTTCTACACATGATGAAGTATGCCTTTAGTTGATCTGGTTCTGCTTGTTTTACACTGATGCTGTGTAAAAACTCAAACTGGCCCTCTGCCAGCACGTCAGTCTCATACTTGGATGTCATTCAGTGTGTTGATCCTGCTGGTACATCTCCCTCTGCTGTCCCTCTAAGTATGTTTGTTCCACATCCATATGCTGCTGCACACTCCTTTATTCCCATCAGTCCCATCCCTTTGTTTGGCATAGCTTAATGTCTCTTTCTATGTCTCCTATGTTTTTCCTTCCTTTTTTGGTTATGTTTGCTCTTCCTCCTTATATTTGCCATCTCTCTCTTCTCAAACAACTTTTGGAAAGGAATGTGGTTATTACACACCCTTAGAGAAGGAGAAATTGAGAGGTGGTGATCTGTCCTCCAAGCTCATTCCCTCAGAAGGGCAGTGCTGGATATGGATCTGGTCAGCAAAACCTCAAAACATGGAAGCTACTCATTACATTTTGACTATCACATTCCCTGTTGTTTTTTGCTGTGGTCCCTTCTTGGCAAAAATCAGCTCAACAGGCTTGACAAGCTAGAGAAGTAAACCCACACAAAATTTATGATCTTCAACAAAGCAAAGTGAAAGGTTCTGCACTTGGGCTGGGGCAACCCCAGATATTGATACAGGCTAGAGGATGAAGTGATTGAGAGCAGCTCTGCCAAGAATGACGTGGGGATACTAGTGGATTAAAAACTGGACATGACTCAGCAATGTGCACTCACAACCCAAAAAGCTAACCATGTCCTGGGCTGCATCAAAAGCAGTGTGGGCAGCAGGGTGAGGGAGGGGATTCTGTTCCTCTACTCTGTCCTCATAAGTTCTCACCTGGAGTGCTTCATCCAGCTCTGGGGTCCCACTACAAGAATGACATGGACCTGTTAGAACAAGTCCAGAGGAGAACCACAAAAATTGTCAGAGGTTGGAACACCTCTCATATAAAAAAAGGGGTCTAGAGAAATCTTATTGCAGCCTTTAAGAACTTAAAGGGATCAGAACTTAAGGAAAACGTAAATAAACTTTTTTACTAAACACACAGTGACTATGCTGATGCATGGTTTTCTAGATTTAGACACTAGAGTTATTTCAGGATGTCCTTCTGCTGCTGTGACACATCTGGGGCTTGGGCAGGAGTCCTTTAAGAATGAAGAAGATAGAAACAAATGGATGGAAGACACTGATTTATCACATAGAAAATAGAGTATTATGCAGCAAATTCATTAATATAGCCTTCCTAAGTAATTCTTTCGTATATCTCCCAACCTTTATAAATACCTTACATTATACGTGTAAACCTATAGAGCGTTTGCAGAATGTAACAGAAGCACCTCATGTGTTTCTGAAAGACAGTAACAGCTTTGCTTTCTCTTTGGATAAAAAAACACAAAAACAAAACCAAAAGCAGCCATTTTTACCATTATTCTATCTTTACTTCTTTCACAAGATGATAGCCAAGGAAATTAATTCACTTTTAGAACCCTGGAAGAACAGAATATGGTTGTAGTTTATATAAGCAATTCTCTAAATGAGCAATTTCTTAACCTTAGAATAAGAATATGATGACATCAGATCTGAACCTTCTATTTGAAAAATAAGGGTTCGGTATAAGGTTCTTTCTTTTTACATTTATTTGGGACAAGAGCATCTGAAACTGAGTGACATTTTAGAAGAAAAAGTGAATAAGAAACTGTTTTGAAATCTTTTTGAGTACGGTAATCTGTAGACCTTTAGAAAACAGATGAAAATCACTACTGTACAGCAATTCGTAGTTGTTAAAATGATTTTTGGATAAGTTAAAGTAAAGTGTTAAATCACAGGCTGGTTGACACATCATTAAAAAAATTTGCACTGTGGATTGTTTGCCACAGAAAAAAAGGTAATAGTGGCTTCTTGTTTTTTACATCTGTGAACTCAGGGCAGAAAGGAATGGATAGGTTTCCAGGAATCAGTAGGCAAAGATTTTTCACTCTATCGCAGTATTTCTTTGAGGGAAAGCACTCTGCTTATATCTACACACATGGGTAATATGTGCATAGATTAGTGTGGAGACAACTCTTGTCTCTTATTTTCAGCTGTTAGGGTGCAGGGTGCATGGTAATTGTAGGATACATTAAACCTTACAGTTGCACAAAAGTTTTACTCATATGAGCACTGCAGCACAATAATGAAACACTGCACCCATCTCTGTTGCTCTCATTCCTGCCCTAGTGGGGATGGCCTTTGAGCAGTCTCACCAAGAAAATGCTTGTGAGCAAAGGAGTAAGGGGATGTCACACTGCCTCCATCATCCTTCCTCTGTTCGCCACTGTCACACATCTTCTCCTAGCAACTGAGGCACAGGGAGAGAGAAAAATGGGGAGTGGGAGAGGTACACATTTGGCAAAGTCATAATTTTGTCATGAGTGCATGGTGAGGGCTGTTAAGACTGGATATTTCTTATATGTTCCATGTGATTGACTGTCCTCATAACTAATGCAATGGTAGCACTTTTGACCAAGATATTTTCATCTTTTTGAAACATTATTACTGTGATTGACAGAGTTTCCAAAATGAATGGAGGTCTTAAAGTTCTGTAAGTGGATGTCATGGACAGACTCATCTGCCTTAGAAATAAGATGGTTTCAACTAGTCCCCTTGGGCCAGATATAGGGTATCGTTTTGTATTTTAGTGTAATTGTTCTCAGCAGGTTTTTAAGGTTGTTATGGCTAATGTTTTTCCCTCTTTTCAAATTACTAGTACAGGAGTCATTAATCAGATATTGACATCTACTTTGTAGACATTTACATGCTGTGGTAATCCTAAATCACCTTTTCTTTGATGTACCTGTAAGTGATGTCCTTGGGATCAATACTCACACGAACAAGAACTAACAGAGTCTAACAGAATTAGACACTAAAAACAATATTCTCCAAAGGTGTAAATCAACAACACTTCAATGACACTGATGGGACAATACCACAGTTCCAAGCTGCAGTAGCAATAATTCGAGTAATGCAGCAAGTATTAAACAAATTGTGGGAAAGATTAATTAAAAAATGTTTATCTCTCCCTTGTATCTACTAAAATAGATTTCAAATTAAGTCAATAATTTTACAGCATACATATTTGCCTGCTGGAGGAGAGAATTAGAGCAGAAATGCATATTATATAATGCAAGCTCACAAATATCTGTCACATAATACCTTTGATTGCATCTGTCATTTAGAGTTTTGCAATTCATGGGTGACTTGCGACTTCAGCTGCAAGTAAGTGATCCATACATAAGTTTTGTGTGCAAGTGTTTATGCGTTTATTATAGATAACCAGGACATCTTCACAGAACTGCAATATGTGACAGAGAATTTAGTGACTCTTTCTAAAGCAGCAGTTGGAAGTTGGGTGGGATACCCTTGAGCATCTCAAATTGAACTAAATTAATATAGTTAGGCAAATTAAACCTCCCCTGTGGATGTTTATTTTGAAGGATATGAAAGTTAAAGAGTTTTGGAGCACTTTGGATTTCCTTATCCCTCCTAAACTCTAGGTATAATACTCTACCCTTTCCAGCCACTAATGGAGGACCTAGATGCAAGTGGTCTACTTTTGCTTCAGATGTCTCTTTTTTCCTGCCTGTCCCCCAGCAGCCATTCTTTACTAGTAGAAGTTTCCTCCATCCCTGTATTGTATCCTCCAGTCCTATGCAGAAGTAGAGCATTTGAAATGGCTCTAGACATTAACAGAAAATGTCCCCATTATTACTCTTTTTCTGGAAATAAATCATGCAAGCCTTAGACAAGGCACTAAAATTCTCAAGCCTTGCATAACACTTGTCAGGGATAAAATAATTGCATTGTGAAAGGTGTTGAGATTGCACAGATCTTTCAGTTTGCTTTCTAAGTGTCAAGGAGAAGCACATTTTCCTTCAAGTGACTAGTACTACACCAACACCCCAGACAAGCATCTGCAACCTAACTCTTCTGACTATCATGGAAGAGGTGTAGAGGATAACTGGTTTCTGTGGCATGACCTATTTCTGTTAACAAAGCATTAAATATCAGTTGTACTATAAAATAAACCTGACTCAATTTGCCTTTCTCATGCAATGACTATGTACAGGTTTTTCCTATGAAACAATGCCAGTAGAGGCCTTTAGGCAGACTGCAATGCAGATGCCAGAGCATTCAAATTTGATCAGCAAAAAAAGAAGCTTGAGTTTCTAGTTTAAGTCAAGAATAAGACTTGAACCACAGTGTCCCTTAGTTGGAGAGGATGCCCTCCACATTGGTTACTTTAAGACAAAACAAAAATTCTGTCTCTGACATAAGTACTGGAAGCTGACCAACACTTCATGTTGAAAATGAGAAAAATACTTCCTGAAATGCCTGATTCCATTCAATCAGCTACATATTTTTTCTGGAAAAAGACCAAGCACTTTATCTTTTAGCATCAAATGAGATGATTAACCTGGAAATTAACCTTGTTTCCTGTACTGGTGTTTTCTACTCCCTCTGGGAGCAATGATAGATATAACCAGCCACAAGAGTCTAACAGGGTAAAAAAAGGGATTCTGAAATCTTAAAAATTCAGACCAGTCAGATTGTGACTGGGAAGTCTTCCCTGCAAGTGTGTTTGCAATTTTCAGAGAAGTCTGTCACCAGACAAGCCAACACTGTTTGTCTGTTTGCTTTTCTTATGGTTCCTCCCTAGTGAAATCAATGCGCTGACACAGCTTTATATTCTAGTTATATAACAGCTGTTTACTGACCAACACACACACAGCCATAAAACTACCTTATCTTTATTCTTACAAGTCTACATATCCCCTACTACCATGCAAAACCTTTTCTGTCAACAGTCTTAAATTACCAAAGATCTGTTAATGAAAACAGCTGTTATTTAGAAGGTAGTGCATTGCTAAAGACATGAAATCAGAAGAGAAAAAAAGTGTGTAAAATTTCCTTTAGCTTCATACCTGTGACTAGTTACAAGGTAATTATTTTACACTCTTATTTTCATCTTTTACATAACTGTTATTTGCTTTTTCTTTGCTTTGGAAGCAGCATGTCAGAACAATATTGGCAAATTGACAGGAATGGTTATAGCACACTTTATTACATTTGTAGATCTCAGGTGTAAGACGAAATGAAATGCACAAGTAAATAATTTGCTATACAGTGGCAGCCTGATTTTACAAGAGAAATAGCACAGACTAGACACAGAGTGATATCAAAAGCACAAACTAATGCAAATACACAAATTCCTGAGAAATAATGGTTTGCAGTTCTGATAAGTACAAGTGTTTTCATAATAGCAGCCAGTAAAACAATCAGAGACAGAAATATATTTTTAAATTGATAGTTTCCTTTGAGCATTGCAGCTCAAAGCATAAAAGCTGTGTATCTCTGTGCCTGCTCTGTTTTGATATGACATCCAGCTGGGCTAAGCTTTCACTGAATGAGCTGTCCTTATAATCCACTCAAATCAGTACAGCCATAAAACAAATGAGGATTATCAGCATCTGCTGCAGAATGATGCAGCTTCTGTGGCTTCTAGATTATCTTTTTATTTGAAATACAAATTCTGTTGGTTAAGCAGTAACTGCAGGACTCCCAGTATTTGAAATTTAAGTATTTACAGTGTTATGGTGTTGTGATGATCTAGCATCAAGAAGCTTCTGTATGGCTTCTAACCTTTTTTGTGGGAAAAGAGATGCATTGTGTATAGGGATGGAGCGAAAAAGGAAGAGATGTTACCAAAGTAACATCCATGGTATGAACAAGAGTCTCGCACATCCCAATAAGTGCATGAAGACTATTTCCTGCAGCTTTTGCTCAAACCACCAAAGTGTAAGCAGGACTGGTAGCTAGGACACTTCCCCCATGAATGAAACCCTGCTCATATTGTGCTAGCTGGAATTATGGAAGCACAGGTGGTAATGCCAGATGCAAGCTCTTTGACTTTCTTGGCACTAGAGCAATCTCTCCCTCCTTAGTGGAGGGATGAGGAGTATCAGTAGCTCACATGCCAGCAGGCAGCCCTGTACTCCGTGCTGTATCCCTAAGGAAGATGTCTCCCTCACATCTGCAGAGGCAGTGCAGACCTCTGATCCGGGCTCTCTCTCACACCTGATGGCACAGGTACATCAGTTCTGACCTGAGGAACACTGTAGCCCCTGAGGGTCTAAGTTGCAACTCCTGAAAGTTACTGCAATAGGGAGTGAATCTGTACTTGGTTAGTTAAATAATATACTTTTTCTGAGAAACGAGGGTTTCAAATAGATGTGTTTGATTCCAGCCATTACTGCAAAGGGGTCACTGCCTCCAGCTGCCTTGGCAACACTTTGTGTACTCAGAGAACTTTAGACAATAGGTATCTTTATTTCCAGTGGTACTTTCATAGGAGAAGCTCCAGATAAACTGTGATCCTTGCTTATTTAATGGAACTTTGTTCTACTTTAAACTCATTCTCTCTCTAATGTGTATTTTTTGTACACATTCTATTCATATGAAAACACACATGAAAAAGAGCTTTGTATGATTAAAATCCAATAGAAATTTTAAGCCCTCTTCCCTGATTGGCAGGTAATTTACTTTTGCAGGTGATGAATACCTGTAAGAAATACAATTTTAACTCACAAAACAGTCTGTATGTGGCAGAACACTTGTTTTTTACTAGAAAATTGAACTTTGGGGGGAAAAAAAGAGTTTTAAAATAGACTTGTCCAAATATAAACATGATTTTAATTCCCTTAACCATATGTGTGTGTGTGTGTGTGTGTGTGTGTTGGCTTCATCTGTCAAGTTAAACAGATTTTACAGACCTGTTGGATATTTCTTTTTTCTTGTTTTTTTTTTTCCCAACTGATAGGGCATGTACTAAAATGAACACGATATTCCTGGCAGCTCAGTTTTAATCTGAGCAGTTCAGTAGATGATGTCTCTCAGGCATTCAGCTTTTCACCCATTTAGGTCAGTAATAAATTTTCATTAAAGGAGTCAGGAATATAATTGTGGTTAGGCAAGCAATAAAAGGATTCCACCACTTTGCTGATATTGTTCTTTCCCTCATTTCCATTACAGAAGGGCAACTGATCCTACTTACAGACATTTACACTTCCATTAAATTACAGGTATTTCGTTTCCATTTTCTTCAGACTATGTCTATTTTCAGAAATGCCCATCGACCAGCCACTCTCTTTAACCAGTAAGTTCTGTCTGTAATAACTAGGTATCAATTGTTGGCAAGATATACAGTACAACCCCAGTCTGTTTTTCTCAAAAGGAATGAGAAAGTAATGAGGTGTGTCAATATAAAAATGAATTGTATTTCACTGTCCTACAGCTTTGTGTGTGTCAAGCCCTGATCTTCCTTTTGCCCATTCTTTTGCCAGCCTGTTCTTTGAGTCCAATTTAATGATAACAGGACAATGGAACAATGGGAAGCAATGAATTGCACTAACTTTTAGGAGATTTTGTGAGCTGCTCACAGCAAGAAGGAACATTATTCCAATAAAAATGAAATAGTACACTTCTGATTTCATACCACTTAATTGACATACCATAACATCTGCTTTCTATTATTGTGAGAAGATAAGAAATTAGTGTTAGAGAAGTAGGTGTCCTGTGATAAAGAGAACATTTTATGCAGAATAAGCAACAGCATCTATTCTTAAATGTCTTTTATTGTCTTTTCTTTTAACTGGTTAGAAAAACTTCTACATCTTTTGATAGCATTAACAGAACCTGTTGTCATGGTCCACAGCTGCCCCATTTAGCGTACATGGGTATAGTAAGTCTTCAGCTAGGATTTGACTTATTTATAAGCACATTTTTTCTCCTCTGTGATATCAGCATACTTTGTACAGTTGTTATATGTTAATTCAATCTGAGATTAAGCACTGATTTGGGATAAAAACAAGTAGTACAGACAGGAAGCTGGTGCCCATCTGAGGCTACTAGCACAGCTGGCAGTTTTGGCCAGGTACCACCCATGCAAAGGTAGAAATGCCAGGTCTGCATCTGCGTCCAAGCAGACTGGGCTTCCTGGAACTGTGTCTACTTCACTTTAGAGCAGCATTCTGGTGTGACACTGGAAATCTAGCATGGAAAGGTCTGTTCTAAAAAGCATGTTTCCCCAGATAAATTGGTCTGGCTTGCTGAGAACTAGAACCTCCCAAAAGAAGTCTGACAACCACAGCAAGCTGAAGGCCACCTATCCACAACCAGAGGCTGAGAGCTAGCGTTAGTCAGAGGGAAAAGCAGCTCTGAAGTTAGTGACAAACTATGTGAGACTGTAAAAAAAAAAGGGTGCAGGCAACTGTACTATAAGGAGAAACAGAATGAGCATGAAGAAGAAAGCGTTCTTCAGAAAGTGCTTGGGGAAAGATCCATTTTAGTTACTTAATTCTGCTTCTTGGACAAAGGACCACAGAACTTCACGGAGTAAAGGGCTCCCTTCCAGTCAGGGTTGTAGCCACAGGAACAGGTTTAAATTAACAGCTGCAAAATTAAGGTAAACCCCTCCCAGAGCACTTAGAAGTGCAGGGAAGATGATTTTCAGATTACATGTATCTCACAGATCTATACCACAGGGGTTAAGGGGTGATCATGCTATTAAGAGTGGTCCAACCTCCAAGGGAGATTCCAGGAAATCTATTATTTTTTTGGTTACTTTATTGCATCCTCCCCACCATTATTTTGAAAAAAATCTCAGTTGCTGTTATTCCATTCAATTACAACTTAATCTCTGGTATCATTATTTTATATCTGGTTAATGAATGAAAAACAAGATTGATTCTCTTATACCTCTGGACATGAAAAAATGTTCCTGTAGAGTCAAATATCATGCGGAATTGTGCACTGCAAAGTCTCTTTAGCCTCCACATGTCGTACAGAGAAGTTATTTTTATTCCTTCTAATTTAGCATCTGTTTCTGCAGTACAGCAGTCCCATGCAGAGTTTCATTTAAGTCCGGAGGTCTGTGTCAGTATTAAGGTCTCTGATAACAGATTGCAGTGAAAAATTGAGAAATTATTATACACCACATTAGTTTATGCAATATAGAAAAATAGAAAAGATTTGAAGAATGTCTCTGTTGGAAATGAAAGATCAAAAATGGGCCACTGAGTTTAATTTATTTTTTTTTAAATTGGGTAGCGGATATTTGGCACATGAAATAACCTCATAACAAAGCTTCTATAAAACATTTTAGACCTCTGAAGCTAAAAAACATGTTCTTTTTAATGCTGTTAAGAAGAAGCAAAATTCAAAGGGTAACAAGTTGTAATTGCTTTTTGAAAAGAAGGCTGCCTAAAGTGGTGGTTATTTTTGTCCATTTACACAGTGTACTGCATTTCCTAGCTAAATTACAGAAAATTATATGCCATAGTTTTCTTTCTGCCTTTAACTAGCTTTATATGAATCTTATAGGTCATCTCTAAAATTTTGTTGCATTGTAACAGTTGTATTAGCTTTACAAAAATATTCTACCCAAACACTCCAGATTCCTGATGATTGGCTTTCTGCAGGGACTAATGATGAGCATATTATTCTCTTTGGTACAAAGCTCTTCAGGGGACCATCCTGCTGTATTTATTTTGTCTCTACTACCCACAACACCGAATCAAGTTTATGTTCTTGGAGGTCCATCTTGGGGAAACCGAGATGAATTTATTATAACCAGCAATATGGAACAAAGAAGCGATGGTATGAGTGTTCTGCTACTTTATAATAAAAAATAAAATAGAAAGTAGGCCAAATTCTCCTTACTTAATTCAAATAATTCAAATAATTTCTCACTTCCTGGGCAGTATATAAAAAATAAAATAGATGTGGAGATAATTTCAAGTTTTTTTCTTATTCTTGAATAAAATCACATAACTCATAACATGCTTTAAAAATATTATATATTAGAAATTGAGTTTGATTAATCTACCCTTAAATATAATGTCAGTGTTTTGTAAAAGAGTAATGGATCCTTTATACTTAGAAACAACTGGATACAAATACGATCATTAGAAAGACTATGAAATGTCTTTTGTTTTGGCCTTTCTCCTTCAAACCCAAAGCTTTAGGCTCTGATATTTGAGCCACAAAATGGCACAATAAAAAAGCATGAGACAAATTCAGGAAAGGTAAACTCAGTGAATAGTGAATGCCATAGGTCCAAACCCAGCCTCTCCTTCAGGGAGCTGCCAAGTGAGAAGTAGTAGGAAATGAGCATAAATCAGCAGTAGAAAGATAAATGTGTGCTGAGAGCCAATGCTGGCAAATACTGGAGGCAGCATACTGATCTCCGTGTCACTTTGGTCTGACTCACTGTGTTAGCACTTATGTTTTCAGATATTTACTTTCTTTTCTTTTTAAAACAGAGCTTGAGTTTTCTTGAGAGTGGAGCAGCTCTCTACCAATTGGTATGTGGACAGGCACTCTGAAATGGGAACTTTATTGCCAAAGTAAGATATTTTCTGTGTCATTGCTTGCCAACAGCCATAATGCTTTCCAACTCAAGTAGAGAAATTTTATTGCTGTTCCAGCATCTATATGCTTGGAATAAACACGAAGCACAGGGTGCATTTCTGTGTCCTTGGACTTGTTTGTTACTGTGCACTAAGGCAAAATTGCGGCTATAAGACAGCCCTTATAGCTGAGTTTGATGGACATGTATGGCACAGGTTAGTGTCCCATTATGGATATTAGATGAACACACATACACACAGAGATGCTGGAATACTGTCCATTATGGGAATGAATGGTGTTATTCTGAGGGCATATTTAGGATCACCTGAAATCTTCTCCAGAGAGGCTCTGCAGCCCCAAGGTTTCTATCACATCTTGTCAACCTGATATGCTTTGTCTAGATTGCTCAGTGTTTCTAAGATCCGTAGGGAAAATGATGGAAGAAGGTTGAAGTGTCTTTAGCTGGTTCACATCTTCCAGTTTTTTATTGCTGTCTCATCTGATAGGGAGAGATTGTCTGGGAAACTTCCCCAGTATTGTGACAGTGTTAGTATGAGGGCAGTAGTCAGCCAGAAAAGTCCAAAGCTGAGAAGACAGAAGCAGCTCAAGAGGCTTAAGGGGAACTGCTGAAGAACATGGCTGACTTACATCTCAGTCCTCTGCTGAGGCTCTTTTCATCAGCATTCACAGCTTAAGTGTCAGGCTGACAGTTTCCACACTAACAAATAATATATGTGAATGCATTGGCTTTTTATAGACTACAGTCTGGCCAATACTCTATTTGTGTCCAACTTAACCCTAATTTTAATTAGCTTTTCTTACCTCTATACCAAATTATTTAAACTCAGATTACACTGCATAGAGCTGAGACTCAAAATCATTCAGAAACCTTCAGCCTTCCACAGCACACTTGATACAGCCTCAGCACCATATGAGCAGCCTAAAGTTTCTAATCTGCTTCTTATTCCATCTTCAGCAGTGCAAGCCAAGAGGTTAAGAGTCTGTTGGCTTGCAAGCCCATGCTGCCATTTGCTGTGCTCTGAAGGCACCTGAAATTTGTATCCTTGCTTCAGACTCTGTCTTTACTCCTGAGTCATATAAAAAAAATCACATACTTTTTAATATATCTGTCTACATTACCCACAGAGTCACAGCATCACAAAATTTTGAGGTTGGAAAGAACCTCTGGAGAGCATCTTGTCCAAACCCCCTGCTAAGCAGGACCAGCTAGAGCCAGGAGCCCAGGATCATGTTTCAGATAGCTTTTGAATATCTATCAAAAAAGGATGGAATCTCCACAACCTCTCTGGACAACCTTTTTCAGTGCTCAGCCACTGTCACAGTAAAAAAATGAAATTGTTTCCTGACATTCAGGAGGAATCTCCCATATTTGTGCCCATGGACTCTGGTTATGGCACAGCACTACTGAAGAGACTCTGTTTCCAGTTTCTTTGCATGGTCCTTTCCTGTGTTTATACACATCAATAAGATCCCCTCTGAGCCTCCTCCTCTCAAGGATGAGCAGTCCCAGCTCTAACAGCCCTTCCTCAGAGAAGAGATACCCCAGTCCCTCGTTCGCCTCTGTAGCTCCTCACTGGATTTTCCCCAGTATGCCTCAGTCTCTCTTGTACTGGGTTGACCAGAACTTGGCAATAAAAAGATGACATTTAACATATTTAACATGAACATCAAGAACTATCATGGTATGAAAATAATATTTTTAACAAACAAATCCCAATCAAAAATTAATTGCATATTTTTTTATCACTTTTCTATATCTTATTTTGCTGATGAGTAAATTTTCAAGTGCTTACAGCTACAGATAAATCTGGTTTAGTCAGTGACAACACAATCCAGAGGCCCAGAATTTGCCCCATTGCTAGGAAAATAGGTTTGAGCCTTCAGATGGCAGGAAGGAAGAAAAATACCAGGGGTAATCTGCTGATCAGAAAGGGAGAATTATTGATTGTTAAACTCAGCTCCCACTGAGAAAATAGATATTTGGCTTTGGTTTTGTATTTGACTTCTGAAAAAACTAATTTTTCAAGGAATTAAGATAATTATGGGATGTTTTTAGAAAAAGAAATCTCATTTTTTAGAAGAATTAATTTGACTAATAAATGAAACCTTTTTTTTTTTTTCCAAAGGATGAGTTTACACTGCAAGGAGAGTTCTAGTCAGATCTTTCAGTGTATGTGCTGTTTCCAATAACTGGCATAGAGCAGCAAGCATAAACTTGCTATTTTAAGGACATATATAATATTTAATTTACAATTAATTTGCTGGCTTAATAGGGGAAGAAAGTGATGTAAGAAACCTAGGTGTGCAACTAAGCTGACTCTGAGCTGAGGAGAGCAGGAGGTCATCAGACAGCAATTCTCTCTTGGAATCCATTCAAAATGAACTGCTGAATCCTTTCATCCAATCCAGAAGGAACTCAATTACAAGAAGTGACATTATGCAACATAATAAAAGTAGTGTCAGCTCCAAATCTGTGAAAGCTTGTTGACACAGGGAATGACTCAAACTGATGGGACCATATGGTGAGAAGGAGTGTGTGAACAAGCCACCTTATCTCCAACCAGAGAAGTTTGTGGCAGCATTCTTGACTGAAAATAAATCTCATACCCTTTAAATACATCCATTGAATTCCCCTGCAGAAAATATGAATGGTGGTGAGCATATCAAGGTGTTCTATGAAGGAAGGTTGTGCATGTAGCTCTGACACACCTGGATACAGCCCAGGCTTGCTTACACTGACCAGTATGTGCTGGTGTGCTGCCACAAGGAGCCCTGACACAAATTGTCATAAACACAATGAATCATTACACAGGAATTCATTGTCCCACAATGGAATTTTAAAGCAATTTATTTAGTGATGAAATGTGAAATAAAGGACTTTAGGTTGTCACCAGCTTTAAAGCACCCATGCTTTAAAGGCCACTTGTTCACAGAAGACTAGATAGCTGATAATTTTGAAGCCAATTACATTCTTTCAATTGGCTTTAACTGGACTCAAACAAGCTTAAGAGGCAGATCACCTAAAACACATTGTTTTCCTCCTATCAGATAAATGCTGATATAAAAAACTGGTAGAAGTAGTTCATACTCTGCTCTGCTCTTAGTCCCACAGAGTTCTATTCAAATCAGAATGAGAGAAGCTTACTAAGTAAGCAGTGAATCCTATATTATAGGAAAGTTAGATGAAATAATTTTGCTGAGGTAATAGAGTGGGTTGAATTGTTCCCTCTGTAAGAGGGAGCCTCAGGATTGTGTGGGAAAGTGGAAAGAAAATCATAAGGAAAGGAAGAAGCAATTTATTTAAAAACACAAAACAAAAACCAAAACACAAAACAAAAAATAAAAAAGCAAATCATGTCAATTATCTGTGAGTAAGGAAGAGCTAGAAATGTCACTTTTTTTCCCTAATGGTGAAAACACTAATGTTCCTGAGCACTATTCCAGAGAAGAATAAGAAGAAAACCAAGATAACTTAAGGATGGAGTCTGTGCCCAACATTACAGGAATCTGTTACCCATTAAAAAAAGATGGTTGAACATCGTAACTCTCAAGGTGCTATTTTGTGTGTTTACACTAGTTAAGAAACTGGTTAAGGACACAGAGTGCAACCCTAATCCATTAATTTTCTGACTGCTATATGATTAGCACACTCCCAGGCATGATTTTAACCTGAACCCAGCAGCGCTTTCCTGGACAGGAGACTTGTTTGGGAAATAGCACATGCCATAAATTGCTCTCAGCAGGCAGTATGAGACCATATTGCCAAGGGAAGTGAGAGAAAGAAAACATTTAGTCATGGGCAAATTTAACTGTGCCATTTCTCAACAGTGCCAGGGAATGGCCCCAGAATGTTTTAGGAGTAAAAATATATACTTTAAGTTACTTTTTCCTTTCAACTTGATTAGTCATTGTGCCTAAAGTGGAGATTTGAGAGCAGCCTTTGGAGGCTGGATGCAGCCAACTGCTATGGTGGTACTGCAGTGAGATTTCCAACCTACCAGTAGCAGTGACCAGTTTATGGTGCTAAACTGCTCTGCACAGTAATGTGTTTGGAATTATTGGTGAAAGTGACTTTTTTTCCCCTATTTACTTATAAAATCCACAAATCTGTCATTATATTTCTCCTGAGGCTCTTGCCAGAAAGACTAGAGGTCAAGTGCTACTTTCTTCATCCTCTCACTCCTAGGTACAGGTTATCTAGCATAAGTTAGAAGCATTTTGGCCCTTTTCTAGGCTGCATTTCAAGAAATTCATAAATCTTTTATTCAGGAAAACTCTTGTTAGCCACTAAATTTACACAAACTATCCAATGCACATAATTATGGACCAAAGATTTTCCTGCAGCATAAGCTCAATTAGCTGTTTTACAAGTAGGATGTCTAACTTTTATGGACAGATAAATCTCTTTATGCAATTAGTCTTAGGCTGGGGTTTTGTTTTGTTCAAATTTTTTTTGTTTGTTTTGTTTTTATTTTGTTTTTTTTTTTTCTTTCACCTTTCAAAACTTTCAGTTGCTGCAGTTTTACCTTGGGAGGTTAAAAATAAGTTCATTGAAATGACACCATTTGTAGAGTTTACAGTGCTCTTTATTTTGCAGTTTGGGTTCAAAATATTTTTTCTCATAGATTAGAATAATTTTAAACAATTTTAACAAAGAACAGGTAACTATATGAGGAATCAAGTTCAATTGAATGCAGATGAAATTCAGAGCCTAACTTACTTGGTGCTTAATCAAACTGTCCTGCAAATGCTTCAAATGGGGATATCCTTTATAAGGTTATGACTTGAAAAGTGGTTTATCAGGATTTTAGTTTCAAAGTGTTTGGTTTCAACATTTTTTTAGTGTAAGTTGATACACTTCCTCAGAATACTGACACGAACCCAAATTTCATCTCTTTCATTGATCTCCTTAATCTCTCCTTAGCTTTTTTAATGTTGAAACATAGAATGCTAAGCTATGTAGTACTTTCTAATTTACTTATTTAATTTACAACTACCTGAAGTACTACTTACTTCCTTATTCTCCTAGGTAATTCAATATGGCCTTAATGGATATATATCTTAAATAAATCAGGTCTTATGCGTGAATCAGTAAAAAGGAACCTAGCTTACTGATGCAGCGAGCCTAAAATGAAAATTACAGCTCCCAAGTAGGTGATTCTGCAAAAATAGTGGGGTCTGCTCTTGGGTTTTTTAATGATCTGCAATGCACCAGAATGGCTCCTGGCATGTAGTTAAACTACAGAAGGAACATTTTCCAAACTCAGCTGCATTCATCCATCTTCATAATTTCTATTTCTTTGCACAGACTTTCTGTTCTTGAGGCCATTTGGCTGGCTGTTTAAAAGGTCCACTCTGCTGGGTACCTGAAATACCCATATCTGAGAAAGTGATTTCATATGCAGAGGTAATCCTGCATCTCTACCCATTCCAACCCAGCATCCCAAAGCATGTCCCAACTGTTGTCTCATCTTTTCAAAACTCTTCTCTTCTGCCATAGTTGGTTTGAGACAAGAACTGTAGTTTTATTCACTGGTTGTGCAGTACTTAGTATGTCAGAGCCCTGATTCACTGCTGAGATTCTTGTGTGCTGCCACCAAGCAAGCTACAGGAATTTGGGAACTGAGCTCTGGTTGCAACATCTCTTCAAACCATTCACAGATTTACTTGTTTAGCCCAGTCACTGCTGTGTGCCTCTCGAAGTGCTGCTTGCCAACCTGCTGAGCAAGACAATTAAATGTTATTCCACTATTTTCTTTGAGCTGGGATTCTTTTTCTTTCCTTTTTCCAAATACTGAGTAGAAACCCTCTTTTTATCTTCCATGCATTTTGTCCACAGCATGACTGGCATGTCTCTGTCCTGATGTATTCTGTGTCAAACTCACTACATGATGAGTTTTCATTGAGAAGGATGTTTTTATGTACAACTTGCAGGTTTTGCTCTACATTTTTAGCTCTTGTTGCTTCATTTGCAGGAGCTTAAGTAGTGTTATTTTGGAATGAGCTATTCTGAGAGTATGTGACACTGATTGGAATCAGTGCTCTTTTATCATCCTGATGCTTTTTTTGTAAAAATCAAATTGTGACACCGTTCTTGTTCTAGTGCTTCCAGCAACACATGGTGTCACCACTCATTTTTGAGTGTGTGTCTAGGCACAGTCTAGTAGTCTGTGCTAAGGGAATGGGACATTCCCTAAAACCTCTGTTCAGTTTACAGCCCTAACACCTTGCTTCCAGCTGAGACTGCAAGTCCAAGAATTGAATCAAGGTGGGATCCTAAATTGCTATGTCACATCACTGTACCTAGAAGATCAAATAAATCTGAGTAGAATTCATGGATTTTATGTAAGCTATTTTGTTTGGCTTACAGCAGGTAACTGCTACAGTATTTTACAGGTGTGGTGAATGTCCCAGTCTCATTCATATCTGAAGTGAAACCTTCAACAGTAAAATCAGTGTGATATTGCACAGGGATGTAGTCCCAGGTGTCCCTGTGTTTGAGAATTACCTGAGTTAAATCGTAGTAATGATGAATATGCTTCATACTGAAATTTTCAGAAATGCCTCATGAGATGAGGCTGAACTGACTACAAGGACTTCAGATCATGCTAGCTTTGAATTCCCAGGCTGCTGCACAAGTCAAATTTGAGCAGTAGTTTTAGCTCTATTCCTGCTCCAAGGCATAACTGCCTGCTTAATGATACAAAAGTAGCTGACCTTTTTCTTTGTCTTTTATTGCTCAGTATGTCCCTTCATATGGCCAGAACAAGGTTGGTATGATGGTTTTATGTTGATTACAGTCTGCTTTTCCAGGGAGGAATCCTGCCAGGATGATTAAATCTGTGTATGAAAGGCCCCTAAATACCAGCAGAGTAGCATGGAGGAGTCCAGAATAAGAGTGAATTAGAGTCCTAAGTTGTAATTATTATTAGCTTTATACAGATAGCAAGCAATACTCTCTTCATCAGCTCCCTTCTGGTCTTATCCTATTGCACAATGGTTCTCACCACTTCAAACTGAGACAAAGTCATGATATGCCATCATGTCCCACGACCAAAAGGAGGTTTTCCAGCTAGACATTCATGTATCTCAATCCTTTTACAGGTTTGAATGTGAACATACAGAGAATGTGCAAAGAAAGCCTAACATCTACTGAATGGATTCCCCCCATGAAGAGTTACCATTATCACTTTTGCTGAGACACCTGAGACAGGCTGTTAGAGATAATACTTACTTTGCATGTAATAGCTTAATATTTACAGCACTTGGCCAGGAGATAGAAAGCTTGTCTTCTGGATTCTCCATGGTCCAAGGGAGACTGAGCTTATGTGTTTCAAGCAAATGCCCTAAACCCAAGATAGATTTGGAAAAAACAAAAATGTTAAGAAGGTTTCATAATTCCTTGTTCATCCAGGCTGGTATACATCCTGTGAAATGGGTACATTGGGATGGAGATAGAATGTTAAACACTCAGTGGAAAGGCTGCCTGAACAGCATGCAAAGAGATGTTGGCTGGATTTGTGGTTCTACTCAGGACTGAAGTTGTAGTTCGTGTGAAATAGTCATTATGCAGAAGATGAAAGTAAGGACCAGCCATCTTACTTTATATCATAAAGTTACTTTTTGGATATGATTTTAGTCATATATAAAATAAGACAAGAGCAAAACCAACTTAGAAAGAAATGCATTTTCTAATTCAGAAATGAAGATATTTCTGAATTTGTATTATAGAATGTTGTAGTCCCACTGTTCAGTACTGTAGGTAGCTATTAATTATTTCATGCCTTAGAGGACAGAGTCATGAGCTGGCACTTCAATGTACCCTACCACAAAACAGAAACCATTAGGACTGTCTGTCTTTTAAGAGATGGAGAGAAAATTATGTCTGTCACAAAATGCACAGAATCTCAGAATTCACAGAAACCTTTTGATAAAATGAGACAGAGATTTACTGCCTTACATCTATTTCAATGGAAGTGAGGTTTCTGTACTTCAACCTAGATACCATTTTCCTTTTTTCTTTATTAAAATGAAAAAATAAATATACTTCTGTTAAATTTTTCATGTAAGTTCTCATGAAGAAGAGGTATTCAGTTTCACCTAAGACTTTGCACTGTCCATCACTCTAAGCAGTTAGAGCAAAAGTTTCAGATAATAGGATAAAATGAACATCTGATTCTTTATAAATTACTAGAAGAAGTAGTTTAGTTCATATACTCTGAATTAGGTTATAATACAGTATGCAATTCTAATTATACTTCAATTTAGAGGAGATGATAATTGGAATTACAATTGCTTTACAGAAGAAATCTAAATCAAATCCATGGTACTTTTACAGCTAGTACTAATGCATCAGCATCTTACACAGCACACATGTACATCAGTAGAAATCTTTGCCTTTCAAGAATGAATATTTGAAAATAAAATCAGAAAGAACAGATGTTTCATTGTAAATTCTCATTCCAAGTAGTTCTCAAATCTGATGAATTTCCAGCACCAATGAGCACTTTGTTTTAATAACTTGGGCTTCTTAATGTGCTACTGGGTCAAGAACACCTCAAGAAGCAGTTTAAACAAAGTGCAGCAGACAAAGCCCGGCATGTTCTGCTGGGAAAGGACACCAAACCAAAGAGACAGCACCATATCAAAGAGATGGCATTCTGGCACCGTGGTTTTTCATCGAATGATAGATGGCTATTGAAAAAGCAATAAAGGTTATTAAAAGGTGTGTTAAAGGAAGATTAATTAAAGAAGATGAACTAAAGAGAATCACTTGAAGGCTGCTCAGTGACCATGGTTAGCTAACCAAACCTCTACTTCTTGAACTCCCCTGCATTTCACCACCCCATATTTGCTAATATAGATAGCACTTCTGTAATATTTCTTTTTAGATTTGGAGTTGGCACCACTGCTACCTCTTTTTTGAAATGTTTTACTATTGTCCTTTGGCAGTTACAAGCATCCTAGAGGATAAAGTAAAGGAAAATTTATCCCTCCCACATAGAACTAACTAACTGCAGTAATTTTCTTATGCTTTCACTGTAAATAACCTTTACTCTTTTTTTTTCTTCCTTTTTTAAATTATGCTACATATGCCACGAAATTCTCAATTGAATAATTCCTGAGCTGATTTTTTTTCTTTTTTTTTTCAGTTTGACAATGTGGCTGCACTTTTGTTCCATTATTAAATTCACTTTTACGTGTGTGTTTTACAGACAAGACCTCCTTCAATGCAGAAATAATTTCAAGATCAGCAAACACTAAAGTAAAATAAAACCAGAATTCTCTGTGGTCCTTCTATTGAAAATGTTGCACTTTGAGCTGAGCAGATACCTAGGAGCATAAAATATTGTTGCTTGTATTGGTTTGGTGGGATGAGTAAAAACTATACAATGTTAATTTTTTCAGGGAATGATCCAAGTATTTTCTGCCAAACAAAGTCCCATGAAAATTTCCCAAGACATGTGACAGCAATCTGCTGGAAAACACCAAGAAAGCCATGAACAACAGAGAAACAAAATAAAACACCTCTATTACGTTCCCCATGCCCTCAGTCTTTGCCCTGTCACACGAGCTGTAATCAAAGCCTTATATTTTGTTTTGCTGTCACAAGCCTCTTGGTAGCTTGACTTTTAATTATTTTAGCCAGAGAATACTGATGCTATAGCTAAACTAAGTATAGATTTCTGAGTAACACGGGGATGTTGTTCAGGCAATGTTCTGGATCAACTATTCCCAGTTTTTATAAGCTAAATTTCACACCAGCCAGAACAGATCCCACTGAGAGCACATACATCAGAAGAATTTATTAGTTTCTGTTGTGTCCATATACTTGGCTCATACTTCATGGTTTGGAAACTGCCTCAGATTGGGAAAATAACTCCTATTTCAGGTATTTTCATGTCTTTCTCCCCACTCTTCTTTTTTATAAGAGTTCTTATCAGCATTATCTTTATTTTTGTCATTTTAAAACAATAAAAAACCTCTGAAACTCTTAATTGCATGAGTATGGAAATCTGGCATTCTTTCTTTTTTTCCTTAAGAACTTCAGGGAATTAGGCTGGGGTTTTTTTCTGTGAATTAAAGTTATATGTTTCTTTTTAGAAACTATGTTTATTTGTCTCATAATTTTTTTTCCTTCAATTCTTATTGCCTAATTCTTTCTCATCACATAAGCACTTTGATTTCAGAACACCAAGCGGTTTCAAAAACTCTTTTGTCATTCTAAACTTTCTGTGACTAATACAGGCATCTCAGATAAGGTCGTGCTTTTATTTCAGAAGCCTCCCTGGGATGAAAACGCCTTACAAAATACTTAAATTTCCTTTATAATCCTTTTGGCAGACCTTTAGAAGGCAGTCTGATCTATAAAAGATCAACATATAAGAATTCTTTGCTGTATCAGACCCTGGCTGCTGAGTCTATTTTGAAACAAGTTCTTACAAGAAAAGTACTTCTGATTTTTCTTTTCTTTTTTTTTTTTTTCTGAAGGTGTTGGTTAAGGCAGTTTAATCTCTTAATGTCCCCACAGCTCTTTTCCATTTTCCTTCTTTATGAGCAATTCAAGAGGTTAAAACAATTATAAAAATATAAGTGGATATAAATAGGTGTGTGACGAATACTGACAAGCATGAGTCTTGAGTTCTTAACCCACAAAGAGTTCAGAAATAAATTCCCAAATTCCAAGTGTACTCTGATCATTGTTATCACTAATTATCTTTCTCAATTAAGAAATCTAATGCATCATCCCACTAAAAGTCTCATTGAGTCTCATTCTTCCAGCCTGTAGGGGATTGGATAGTCCACAGCACAGCAGAGAATTTAGGAATATAAATTCAAAATAAAACCCTCAAATGTCAAAAAATACAATCATGACATAATCTTGTTTTGGAATCAGGCATAAGAGTGTTTACAAGTTTCTAAACTTTTGAGAACTATGAAATTATCAGCACAAGTTACTTTATTTCATCAAAAGTATAGTCCACACCTCCTGTCACCCTAACATTGTGTGGATAGACACTCAGTTGTAACACCCTACACTATTTCAGCCTAATAAAATTCCTGATTTACTGTCAGAGAGAGAAAAAAAATCCAGATAATTGTAATTGCCTGTCAAGGGAGAGTGGTTTCTTCATGACATCACTGGCCTGAACATTAGGTGGAGCCATCTGCACGATGCCTCTTCAGACCGCAGTTGTGATGGCACTTTATCATCTGTAGCATTTTGCATTTAGGTATTTCCTCCCAAATTAAAGTATCTTTCACAGTCAACTTCATCTCTGTAAACAATAGGAAGGAATTAAATTAAAACTGGTTTCTGTATATTGCTAGGCTCTCTCCTGAAAAATTCTACATCGGCAATGACTTGTTTTTTGTTTGGCACTGTATTAATGGCACCTTTATTTTACATTTCCCTGTGCCATATCACTGATTACAATTCCCTTTCTAGTGCGAGGGTAAGGAAATTAAAAAAAAAAAAAGAAGAGAAGTAATACAGTATGTGACCTATTTATTTAAGGAAAATGGTGTTTTGCTGGCATGCTCAGGCCCAAAATTATTGCTGTTTTCTTACACCAAGGTGCATAGAATTGTAGAATTGTTGAATGGTTGGTGTTGGAAGGGACCTTAAAGGTCATGTAGCTCCAACCTCTGCCATGTGAAGAGGCACATGGTTTGCCTCTCTCTCTCCACCTTTGCCATGTAGACTGAATTTTACCTCATGTGTCATGACCAGACGGACAAAATTACAGTTCAGTTTTGTCTGCCTCTGACATTTCTGTCTCAGAGTATGAAGGAGCTGTGTTTCCAATAAGCAGTCACCCCTCAAGGCTGGGCACCATGAAGTCCACACACCAAGGGCTCTACCAGCCATCTGCCACACATGAACTGCTGTTCTACTCCTACTGCATACTGCCGTCATTTCAAACACAGTATTTTTTCAAGGTCATCTTTTTTGCTATTTATTTATCCAACAGTATTTCCTTCTTGCCCTTCCTGTCCCTACAACAGCCTCAAGGAAACCAAAACTATGGCAACACAACAAACACCATACATTTGCAAATTTTTGTCCCACTGCACTGGAGAAGCTGTTTTTTCCCTATGGATATGTATTCTTGAGTATTCTTGGCTGGGCAAGTGTCAGCAAACGTTGTGGGAAGCTTTGGGTCACTGCCCACTCACAGAGCACAGGAGCACCCCAGTGCCAGCGGTGTTTCCTTGCATAGCATATTCAGAAGGAATGACTGCTTTGCCCTCTCCAACAGCTGGTTTCCATGCTGTTTGTCCATGTCTTTGAGACCACCAGGGGTCTGCTGTATTTGCTTCATGTAGGCTAATCATAAGTTTCCCAGGATATTGCAGAGGGGGTCGGCATACATGGACTGATAGCACGATAGTAAGAGACTTATACCTCTGGAGAAACATGCTAAACAATAATGTGTGGCAGAATGCCACAGTTATTTCACCTGTGACAAACCAGCACTCATGAGACTGTGGCTGCACAAACCTCCATTGTGCTCACCTTCCTGGGAAGCCTGCTCCTCTGGGAAGCCCCTCTCCCTCCAGTCAGGATAGAAAATGATCAGTAAGTTCCTTAGAAGTTATACTGAGTGACTTCTCTTTCAATCTTATCAGTATTTCTGTTCTACTGCATAGAAATCATCCAAATGTTCTCTGGGGTTGTGTTTTAGTGGTGGACTTGGCAGTGCTGGCTCAATGGTTGGACTCAATGACCTAAAGGGTCTTTTTCCAGCCTAATGATTCTGTTTCCTAGCTTAATGGTCTAACCACCAAATTGTTTAGCCATGTTCATTCACACTTCCAATTAATAAATTGATGCAGACAGGATTTTATTAAAAAATAATATCAGCTTGATACCTACATGAAAAGGAATGTCAAAAAGAGATCTGAGGATGAATATTTGCTTCATTTTGTTAAGTAGTATAAACAAATATTCATGCCAGGATGTTGAATACAACAGGAACTAAGAATCATCATCCAATAAAACCTTGGCATCCATTGTTGAGGTACTCAGAGTTCTGGCTGATACTGACAAATCAAAATAAGTGAATATATTCTTAAAATAGATTTATTAATTTATTAAGAATAAGCAGAATAGTCTGTAATGCTGTATTTTTTAAAAAGGAAATAAATAAAAGTACTGAAACCATGCAGTATATCTTATTTTAAGCAACATAGATTTAAAAATCATAAAATAAAATGCTGAGTATAAACAGGCAATTTTTATTTAATTATCACAGAGTTACAGCCAAATAAAACTGTTTTAAATATCCAGCTTTGATACTGTCAGCCAGTTTTGCTGAAAGGGTTATCTGGTAAAAATAATCACAACAGCTTTGTCTCAAATTGATTGGGATTAAATGGACTACAAAAAGTATTTCAATAGAATTTGAAATGAAAATTAATTAAAATTGGCATGCAGGTTCTTTCTACTAAACTTTTAAATGGAGAACTGAGAGGAATTTTTCTATTCTTTTTTCTTTATGTTGTTTCATTTCCTTTGCTCCTTTTGAAGCCACTGAGACTGCTATATTGGACTACACAGTGCACTTTTGAAAAGTTCTTGTAAGCTTTCTTTGAAAAGGTCAGGTATGTCCATTGATTTAGGACCTATTGTTAGGTACTTCTGAAGTTTTTAAGTGATTTAACAATAGTTTATGGCAAAAAGTATTTTTAAGAAAAAAAAGCAAAATAAACCCTTTTAAAAAGTTCTCTTTTTTTCCCCCCTTGGCGTAATTCTAGTTAAACCAGAGCTTTTACCAGTCTATTATCACAAAATTTAAATGACATTACTCTGTTGAGAAAAGCTATTATTGAGACTTGCTGTTACAACCAAAAGCTCTCCTGGCACTTATATGATTTTGTACTTCAAGCTCACTTAGGCACTATTACACTACAAATATTAACCCTTTTCAGAGTTACTTCTCACTTTACTTTTTATCATGCCTCTCCTAGTTAGGAGAGCAAGTCTATGCCCTCAATCAATATTTATTTTAAGCCAGGGAAACAGAAGATTATATACTGACACTTTGATTCAAGAAAGTACATTCAAATGTTTAACATGGCTTAGAGATCTGCTTTGGCATAGATCCCATCTTGACTCTAATATTTCCTTCTATATTTTTATATTTTCTTAGTTGAAAACTGTTTGGCAACATGGACATAGATTCAACACCTTGCATTTATTCTAGCTTTGAAAGATTACTTCTGTGTTTGTCTGACAAAGAGATCTGTTTCTTCAGTATTTTTAATGTTATGAAGATGTTCCCATACAATTTTATGAACTATCTAGAGTATTGTATACACTGAACTAAAAGGAGGGAACTGAATTATTGAACTAAAAGTTCAAGATATGTAAAACAGAGCTGTGATGTAGAGGCTTTCTTGTTCTCTGTTCATGCTGATGAATGCCATTCAAATTTCTGGAAAATTTTCTCTCAATATAGAAAACTTGGAATCAGTTTTCCAGTGGAATATTCATGCTAGGATTTAGCTCAAATACAGTCTAGCAAGAAAATTCATTAAGCTACTCCCAGCAATAAATAGTGGTTTTGTTACCTAGTAAGCTTGTAATAAACAGTTGCAATCATCAAGAGACTTGCCCTTGAGTAAGAATTCTAAATTAAAGTGATTTAAATGTAAATGTGTAAATAAAATTTTAAACTAGGGATATAGCCCCACAACTATTGTACCATTTGCAGAGGAATAGATAGAAAATGTGTTATCATATGAGAGCCATTTTAGTTGGAGACATACTTCACTGTTTTAGTTGGAGGTTTTCACTTACAGTGCTGTCACAAGGAAAGGTCCTGCTATGTATGAACTCATAAATCATGATAGATCAGTCTCCATGATCATAAGTTATCACTGGTTTAGGACATGGATACACAAAGGAAAGCAATAAAAAAATTGCTGATGGAATCATATCACCTTGCCCTATGTCTTTCATGTCACTTTGAATTATTAACAAGGTACATCTCAAATGTCAATTTTCAAACAACAATTTTTTTTTAATTTTCAGATTTTTTAAATCTGTCACATATAATTGCAAGCCAGACAAACATGCACTTCACTATATTACAATTTATTTTACAAAAAAGAATCAGGAATTGATTTTGCATCGCTATTTCCTGAATTTATGTAATCCATGTGATCTGTGTATAAGTTAATTCTGGAATGTATTTTGCAATGTAATTTTTGAAAGGACTTGTCAAATAACAACCTGTTGTGTTATTGTACTAAAGAACACATACTTAAGCTTTTTAGATAACCCCAACTCCATACTATTTTTTTTTCTGTAGACCATTAACAGTCCTTTATTTTCAAAGCTTTGTTTTAATAGATTTATTAAATCCTCCAAACCAGATCAAACTATTTGCAGATGAGTGAGCAGTTTTAGTGACAGACTCTGTTCTCAGAGAGAGACATGGAGGTGCTGACAAATTTCAATTGCAGGATTCACTAGTGGTAACCATGGCCATATTTCTGAAACCTAAAGCCTGAATATGATGTCTTAAGGGCTTTGCATGAGTATAAGCATTGTTTTCAGTAATTTCAACAAAAATAGGTTAAAAATATATACTAATCCTTTCTTTGCAGACTTACAGTTAAATACAGATAGTGTGTTAAATGACAAGTTTTTAGTTGAAGTGTGATCATCTCGTCACATTTTTCTGCTTTTTCTCTCAGTGTATTCTAGATGGCATTTGTTTTCAACTTTATACTTTGACTATTTTAAAGCAAATTTCTAATGCAGAAGGAAATTACACACTTAGGGTACAGATCACCCTGGACCTCATTCTATTTTTGTTAAGGCAAATCTCTGTCAACTCAATACACCAAAGAGCCATAAATGTACTGTTCAATGAAAATCAGGCCCACTTGAACAGAGAAACTAGGCAAAATTTAATGCTCCTGATCTAATGGGCTTCACACCTGTGAGTTCTCTCATCTTATTTTAAAAATGTTCCTCCTCCACATGAGTTAGCACAGTGTAAAGAAATCTCAGCAATATTTATGCTGAGAGAAGTTACTTTTTTAATGACATACTAAAACACCAAGATGTGATAAAGTGTTGGGAAGGATGATGAAGGAAGNATAAATGGGATTGTTACAGGAAGTTCACTCTCTTGGACCACGCTTCAGCTGGAGCTGGTCAGGCTGGCTGTCCCCACGAACAATAAACCACGTGTCCAAAGAGCTTCCCTGTCTCCGGAGGTCTCTCGCCGCACCCCAGATAGACCCCAGACTTTTCTAATAATAAAGAAGCCACTGGTTGTGAATTTTTAAGGTTTCCTGTATCTGTTTGGAAAGTGGTATTATAAACAGGTGTTATGATTTACAGTCTTAACTTCACTCAAATTGAAATAGTCAATGATCCTAAAGACCACTTCAAATCAGACTTCTATTGCTTCATGTTGCTGACATAAATCCTCACCCATCAAAATGATAGAACATGTGAGCTGGTGTTTGCTAAACTTATTCAAATTCTTCCTCTGGGCCTTGATTACATATAAAATTTTTATTCTGAACACCATTAGGGAGAGAACCCCAGCAGGGTTTCATGAGCTTTGGTTTGAGCATAGTAAAGTAAAATCTATTTTTTCTGTGTGGATGGCAACACAGAAATCAATCCCTCATTGTGGGAGTTAGGGTCACTTACTTAAAATGTCTAACTCCAAGCTCTGGACAACTCAAGTAATTGGTATAAAATTAGTTGAGTGCATAAAGGTGCACTCACTTTTGAAAATGATGGTTCTAAATCTGTAGAAATGAGAAATAGAAACTGCTTCAGCAAAAGAAATTATAAAATCGTAGAATGGCTTGGATTTGAAGGGACACCTTCCACTAGAGCAGGTTTTTCAAAGAGACCCAACGACTTAAAGAAATAAAACAGTAGAAATCACTCTGGTTTCAGATGAGTTTGTGCCACCAAGATGTAAATATATTCCTGTGCTCTAATTATTTAAAAGATTTGTGATTTGCTGCAGTAATGAATCCTCTCATCAGATTCTCAAGCCTTGCATTGCATCATAGCTCTGAGGTGTCAGCATGTTTAATTTGACACACTCTTTTCAGGAAGAAGGTGGCTTTGAGGGCTGTAGAGCCAGAGGCAGTCAGACTGCAAGGTCTTTGACACATTTTGTTCCTCTGAAGCCAGTGACTGTCTAGTGATGTTCTCTTTCTGACAGTCATGAGTCCTCCTCAAACAGCTGACTAAAAGAACGTCATGTTTATGGCCCATGATGCCTGAATTATTCTGAATTGAGCTTTAGAAGATGAAGGGCTTATAAAGCTGCTCTATAATTCAATTCCTGTATATCCATGGATAATACCAATGTGAGTGGACGGATGAGCTAGACATCACATTTGTCTGAGGTCAGGCACTGAATTAATTAGAGGGATATGTCTTGATCTGAGCAAGAGGCAGTCCTGACTGATGTCAGTGGTAAAGCTTCAGCTGATTTCAGCAGGAGGAGAATTTCAGTATATTTACACTGTTTATGTCATTATTCTAGGTCTAACTCAGTTTTCTTTGCCATATTTGGCTCCATTTGCTGAACAGGATGTTAAAAAAATTATTGAAATTACTAACTCCCTGCGGGACTGTGAATATTAATTTATTTGTATTTTTCATTAATAAAGTGTGTACTAATTATTGCATTTATGGGTTTGAAATTACTTATTCTTTCTCTGAAAAAAATCTTACATAACATCTGTCATTTTAATACCTTTACACATGCAGAATTTGCTATGCATTGTTCAACTAGAAATTTTATATTAGCCCCTCTAGATTTACTGGCGTATACACAAAAGTCTGGAGATTTAAGACTTTTTAGAAATTAATATTCTGCTTACCTCTGTATTATTAGAGCAGTGGAATCCTTCTAGATAGGCATGGTTTTAAAATAGGTCCTAAAATGCAAATAATATTGTTAACATATGATCCTTACCTTTCTGTTCCATGTTCAAAGGTTCATCCTAAAGTTTCTGATTAGTCATAAACAAATTCTCTCCAAAATAATAAGGTTTAGTGTTAATATATGCATTGCTATTAAGAGTAACTACTGAAATATGAAATGTACTTTTGCTTCTTTAAGTTTTATTTTGTGTTGGCCAACTTTTAAACTCATTTTTGTTTAATGTTAGCTTTTCCATAAAATACCTAGATATATTAATTTATACTGATTTAGTCATACCGTTCCTTGTTTATACATTAAATGTATTATTTATTGCTAAAAGTGTTATTCTACAATAACAATAAGAGGCAACATCTCAGGTATTGTCTTGAATTATATTTCATAGTATAGTTTAGTAAAAGAATACATAGTTTGTTAAAAGAATACATGTTAAAATCACTTAATAGCTGGTGTACAGACATAAGAGATTGTTGCATGCCACTTTTTTCAGGCTGAAAAACCTGTAAATATATACTCATAGGAAAAAATATATGTGTATGCGTATATGTCATATGATTATATGTGTGATTTTCTGCCAAATAAGTAAATGGCTTCACTTAAACCATTTTTTGCCCATTTCTGAAATATTTTTAAAGGAGTAAGGCTATCACAGTTATCTGTTCATTTATATGACTATGTTTGAATTTATCTTAAAGATTGTTTTGTTATATCCATAAAAGTGGTGTCTTGATGTCGAATGGGGAATCAATCCACCACTGGCAGCCTCAGTAAATTATTATCATAAGACATCTCTGAATCAGAATAGGTTATTTTTTCCCTGGTGGAATTCATGCAATGAAAAATCCTCTGAATCAATGCAAGCAATCATGAGTAGAAATGTAGCACTGGTTTATATATCTGTTCTGCTGCAGAACAAACTGAGGATCTTTCTGCATTTAGGGTCATCCCAGAGATGTTTCCATTCCAGGGGGATGAGAAATAGAAAATAGCTTTGTGACAGCATTTCAAGCAGTAGGTATTCACTTATCATTTCTGCCAAGGCCTGATTTCCGTTCGCGACTTTTTTTTTTATTTGTTTATATATCCTTTGTAGATTACATAATATTGCAATGGACAATACTTTTTGGTGCCCTGAAACTATCCTGAAGTTTGCATTCTGGAGGAGATAAAAATCAGTATTTTCACAGTAAAAATACATATGAAATTGAAGTGGTTTAGCCATGAACCATTCTTTTTCCTTTCCTGTTTTTCTGCTGCTGCTGACATTATGTAACTGGTGGCTTTTAGGCTGTCACTAGGAAAAGTTTACAGTTTGAGGAGCTTAGGATGAATTATAAATATGACTCAACAGCATTAATATTGTTGAAAAGAAAAGCTGCTGCCATATTTGAAAAATACACTTCAAGGATATGAAGTAATTTTTTTACCCTGTAAAAAAACAGTGATGGAAGCAGTCCTGATGTCTGATGGCCAGTTCCCAAATCCCTTTCAGGTTTTCCTACAGGGCACATACCTTAGTTTGGTTTTACTGTTTTTTGACAATCATTATCTAATGCAAAATCTGAAGAAAAGTGCTTCCCACTCCTTTTTTCACAACAAGTTGTCATGGAAAGCTTGCTTTCTCCTCCCTCCCTGTCCCTTATTAAAGGCTTATCAGTTTCTCCTGGTAACTATAGCCAGGAGACTGGACACAATGTGGGAACTGCCTGCCTGGAATGTGGACAAGCATTAGCTTGGGATAGGACATCCCTATGTCTATACAGATCACAAGAAGACACTCCTCCACTGCCCTCTCATCTTTAGCCCACACAGCCCTCATTTTGATTTTTACAGACAGCAGCACCTAAGTCATGTCCATGACACTGTCAGCATTTTCAGAGCATCCCAAGGTAGCACTGAGTCTGTAGAGACAAGGACCAGCTGGGCACTTCAGGTAGAATGACACCCTGAATGATAGCAAATTTAGAAATCAACTCATCAGAGGAAAATTGGATAAAACCAGCCTTATTTAGTCTAGACAAACCTCAAAGCCTTTACAAATAATTGATCTACAGTGAACAAAGTAAAAAAGTAAGGGGTTTCCATTGTAGCACAACTTTGCATTTAATCCTAAGCAAACCAAGTTGTCTAGACATCCAAAATGCCTTTCTTCTTGGAAATATGTCAAATATTTTCCTTCTCCTTGTGAAATAATTATTTGAGGATCAAGAGAGCATCCTGCACAGTTTGAGTACTCTTGGTGTTTTCAGAAGTTTTCAGGCAAATTTCCCCTCAATTTAGGGGAAACCTCATATGACTTACACGTATAGATAAGACTTCAGTTAAAATGGTCAGCTTTGACACCTGGCAAGCATAAAGAAATAGGAATCACACATTGGAAACTGTATTTTGTTATACACCCGAATACAGTCAGGCTGAATTACTTTGCAGCTTTGAAATACAGATGAGCACAGCTGCAAAACTCTCTGTTTTTATGCAAATTAGATGTTGCTATAGGCTACCATCCCTCAAGTTGCCATCACAACCTTTCTCAGCTTGGGGAAGTTTGGATACTCAGCAAGTAATTAGTACCAGTAATCCCCTGTGTAAGGTATCTGCCAAATTCACTGCATAGCTACTTCCAGCTATCATCTTGCAGAAAATGTGGGCCATACTCCCCAAAAATAATCAAGTAATTTCTTTCCTTTTAATTATCCTTAAATTTATTTATCTTTATAATATGCATGAAAAGGAAGGAAAAAAAAAAAAAAAAGAGGATCTGCAATCTAAAAAAAGCCAGGCAGCAAAACAAGAATTCATTGCACGCACAGTGAATAAAAATTAACTCATAAAATGAACTCATCTAAATGCATCAGTTTACAGCTGCTCAGCAAAAGCAGTGCCACGCTCCCCTCAGTATTAACCAAACAAATTTACCTTTGCAAGAGTGGTAGTGCTTTGAGAAGAGTGTGAGAACTGTTTAGTACTTTTAGAGCTTTCAAAATACATGGAAAAAACCTTGGAAAAGCAGAGAAATACACTGAAATTAACTTTAAAGACAGCCACTTAGACAAAAACTCCTACACAGGTGGAGAAATATATTTTCAAGTGCTATTGGTCAGATTTTTGCCAGGAGAGTGATTAGATGTGGGCAGAACAGCAGTTTCCATCATTATTATGTGGCCTGCCTACAAACAGATTTTTGTATAACAAAAAAAAAGATCGGTCTGCAGCCTAACGAATGCACTCATTTACTGTAATAATGTTGGCTCTAGCTTGAAAGGGACTTCAGAGAAAAAGAAATCAGCTCAACTGATTCCAAGACCCTGCTGCATTTTCAACGTAGAAAATAACTGGAAGAGTTTGCAAGAGGGAGTCTATTTTTGTTGTACACGTGTCTCTTAGTATTTTGTCTAATCTTAGAAATAGATATTTAGAATGTGTGCTGAATTTTCCAGGTGGTTTTCACAGGAATCCTAAAGCTACGTTTGCCAGTTCGCTGGCACAAACAGGGTTCTGCTGATCATAATTTGTCCAGAGCCAAGAGAAAACTTTATTTCAGTATAGTGAATCCCTTGATGGACCAAACTAGTAGACATATCTGCAGCTTTCTATTCTTTAAAAAGCTGGTGTAAAAAGACAGGGCATCAGGTAACATGGGGAGGAGCTTCTGCAGGAACATCACCTCCAGCTGTTCTGGATGTCCACCAGATTGTAGTTGTAGTTGGTTTAACATTAGACCTCTCCCTGCTGCCTTCTCCCACCCAAGACTGGCAGCAGCCTAGACCAGACAATTCAACCATCCTAGTTACTTACTTACTTACTTAGTTCCCAAAAAATATTTATATCTTCATAGAATATTCTTAATAATACCAGATAGATCTTGATAGTATATACCTGATACCTTGATAGCTTATCAATGACAACCTTTTTTTTTAAGTGAGCAGCTAACAAAAATATCTCCAATAGCCAGAAAAAAAACATATTTGCAACTCACTGTTGCTTATTTTATTAGTACAATAAAATTAAAATGAGTTGATTGTCAAATATTCACAAAATAGTGACTAGAAAGGGTTGCAGTAGTTTCAGGGACTGTCAATTTGTACAGTGTACTGTTTGTTCTGCCCCTCTTGTATTATCCAACATATGCTCTTGCTAAATTTTGAAGCAGACTATAGTTAATGGTCTTCAAATCACAGGTTGTGTATTGTTTCCTATAATCCAATTCTCAGAACAGCAAAGTTCCAACTCTATCAGGATACTGCACGGAATGAAACAAAACCATAACAGGCAGTGGCATTGTTCAGGAGTACTTTAATCTGAAGTTACCCTTGAAAGATATTGTGTTACTGAATGGAAAAATAGTAAATTATAATACTTATTTAATCTCTTTATCAGCATAGGATTTTCCACTTTGAAACTTTTTTAGTCCAGCTGTCCCTAAAAAGTGGCAGAACTTCCCTACTTCCTCGAAAGACTTCTCAAGAATCTGAAAATATTCACTAAAGTCAATATTATAAATCCTATAAATGAGGTTTAAGAAACGTCTTAAACAGTATAAAAGTCTTGCAATATTTAAAAATTAAATCTGCGTCTATTTAGTATGTAGGCATGTCAGTTTGTGCAAATCAGTTTGTAGTTGCTCAAATATGATATCATTGACTCATAGGTTTTGGAGTTTCACTTCCCATGACAAAGATAATTTTGACTTTGGAAGTCGCAAGTCTTACATGTAGGGCCAATACTACAGAACTGATGCTCTGGATATTCAAAACTGAGCAAGGCCTTCAGCTGCCAGACCTGTGTTTACTTCAGATTGCCAAGCAAAATATCTAAATTAGGGAACGTAGAATTTCTTTTCTGTTTTAAAACCTCAAAGGATTATCTTAATTATACTGAGATAGTATTATTTAGGGATTAGATGTAAAAACCTTCCTTTCACTCAACAAAAGAGAGATAAAACAGTTTCATTTTCATTTAGAGTAATTTTGACCCAGTGCACACTCCTGCCTACCCTGACTGCATCACTGGAATTAGCTGTGTGTATAGCCTAATACATCATTTAGTCTAAATAATTTTTTCTTTCTTGTTGCTTCCCATAGCAACTACAGAGAGAGAAAAAATGCAGCAATTAAAGAATAACTAAGGCAAAACATTATGAGAAGCTGGGGATGCTGTGAAGGAGAGTTATTGTTTTAACTTGCTTTGAATTTTTTGTCTAACCCGCTGGGTTTTATGGAATTCCAAACAGAATTCCCAGACATATGTCACATCTCAACAGCTACTAATGCATAGTGGATGTCAAGAAGTCAGGTAGCCTACTACCATCCCTTCACCAAGGCAGGGACATTTATATCAGATGGATGCTATCTGTCTTGCTCCCTGACACCCCTAAGAGTCTTCCCTTCAAGCTATTCTAGTTCCTCATTCTCTTTACTGTGAGGAATCTTTCCTGATGTCTGAGTCATTCTCTTTTCAGTTTCAGAATGCTTATCTCAATGTGATAAACAATTTGTGATCTTTTTGCTGATGCTTCTGATGTACCTGAAGACAAATAGCACATCCTCCCTAGTATTGTGTTTAGTTCTTTAGGCTATAAATCTTCAGCTAATTCAATCAAGCCTGTTTTCTAAATCATCTCACTTTTTGGTTCACCCTTCATCTCTGAAACTAACTAGATTTTTTTAATATTCATTCTATCCTATGTACCTACTCCACTTGCACCAGTTTTGGGATAGTAGTTTAACATTTGCTTCGCCACATTGTCCATGTACATAATTTTCTGTACAATACACACTTTGAGTAGGTTTTATATATAATATTCCTAAACACCTTTTGCTCAAGAAGCTAAGCTGAAATACTTATTTGAATGAGAAGCAGCTCTGTTGAATAAAGAAGCTCTCCTGCAGAAATGTTGAGAAGGAGGGTTATGTAATATGAAGCCGTCATTTCCGTCTTTTTTAATAATTTAAAGGTATAAAATAGTATCTCTGTTGCAAATCTTCTTAGAGGGGATAGCTAGTCATAAAGTAATACTGTAAATTTTATAGCATCCTGCTGGATTAGATATACAAAACTGCTCCTTTGAAAATGATAAAGAAATTAATTACAAGAAAGCAGGCTTTTTTCTGTTTTCTATGAGACAACCCGAAAAGCCGGGATACTGTCAGTGTGGCTTTAATTCTTTCAAATTCTACCCAGTTTAAAAAAAAATCCCACACTACAAAACCATCACTTCCTGCATTTAAAAACTTGTCAGATTTCATGAGGGTGGATAAAACTGCTTAAAAACTTGCCAAAGAAGAAGACAAATGTTTTAAAGGAAAGGTTAAATCAGTCATAAATTTAAAACACATTTTGTGGCTTTTATCACAAAACAACCCATAACTTTTAACTCTGTCCAGTAAACATTCCTGGTGGAAGTGGGAGATGTTTGTCTTATTGAGCCTCTTTACTGCAGTTGGGAACATTAAAACCTGCGCTAATCCCTAAACTGTAAATTTTTTTGTAAATTTAAATTTAAGGTAAATTTTCCAAGTGTTATACTCAAGCTGAACAGCAATGCTCATCTTTCTCCTTTTGTGAATGCATATTTTACTTTCCTGTGCTGAGTAAATTGGTGCATTTGAAATCTGAAGCATGTTAAATGGTTCCTTCGTTTTGATTCCAGACAGTGGATATCTTTTTTTCCCCCTGGTGAAGATACTATTTACTGACATTGCAGCCGTGCTAGGTAGTCAAGAGTCCAGCCTCTGCTGAAATAGTCTCTAGTGCAGGAGTCACTCTCTGAGGGCTTTTGCTCTGTGTGAGGACAACTGAGTGCACAGCATAAGGAATGTGCTGGGGACCTGGTGTCTGCAGCAATATTCCTGCCTGCTCTGCAGTACAGAAGGAAAGTTTAAGACGGGCAGTGAAGGATCAAAAGAGAACAGATCCACTCACATAAAGGTCACCTACATCACTTACAGTATGACTAACTTATAGAAGGGCTAGCTTTAAACAAATCATGAAGATTTAAAATAAGATAAGTTGAGCTTATTTTTTATCTTTCAATTATTCAAGTTTTAGGATTTAAAGGTACTTTCTATAGTCAACATCAGTGGCTTTTTAGAGGCGAGGGGGGGAAATGGTAATCTGAGATTCTTCTCCACGTCTGACTTTGGAAAAACTGAAATATCATGTTCATGATAAAAGAGAAGAAATCTGAAGTGTTCTAATGAGATATGTACATTTTTGGGGTTGAGTGAAACTTCATAAATGCCAGTACTTCCACGAAAATCCATTGTGAAAATGGGGAGAGGAAAATTATCCTGAAATATTTGTCACATTTTGTTTGAGTGGGGTTTTCAGTTGCTTCTGTCTCCTTGTGGTTAGACTGTTGCAAGCTGAAAGGTTAAAAGGAGATTAAAATTCTGTGTGCAGTACAGTATCACACAACTCCATAAAGCTCCAGCCACAAGCAACAAAGAAATAGGAGCAACACCTAGATCTGCATAATGCTCTGCCCAGCTTCATTAGCCATGTCTGCAGAGAGGATTAATTGCTTCAGATGCAATGCCATGCTGTCTCTGTGCTGGTGTTTCTGCCTGAGCAGTGCCAGCCCATTCAAGACTTGCTTCTGGCTCTGTGTGCCATGCTCCATCAAGAAGTGTGGACACAGTCCTGCCCTTTGCACAGTGAGAGGTCCTGTCCTCAAAGTCACATCCTCTCAGGTAAGAGGAGTATCAACGCAGTGTCAGGGAAATGATGGATCCAAGGTTTTCTCCACACAGGTCAATGAGGTTAATTGCTGCAGAGATGCACTTATACACAGCAGATTTCAGGATCTGTGATTTTTAACATTGTTTCAATTACCTGATGTGGAGGATGTGGAATAGATAATTTAAGTAGAAGGTGCTGATTTCAAGCAAATATAGGTAAAACACTGAGTTCTTATTCTAGAGGAATTACAAGCGCTTTACAAGCCTCCACCCAGAACCAGAACTGCTGGTGTGTGTGCTCTCAGGCTGTGATTCCCAATGTTAAGGAAGCTCTTTTCTTACTCCTTTGGATGTTAGCGTTGTGTCCCTTTCCTTTACCCCCGCAGTGATGGCTGGGCAGACAGGTACGACGTGACAGAAGGGTACCAGAACGAAGCTGTTGGTGGGATAACAATCAAGCTGCAGTCCCCAGATGTGAAATGGTTTGATGATTACTACCTGCAGCTTCGGCCAGAAACCAACCATCGGAATCCATGGTTTCAGGAATTCTGGCAGCACAGGTTCCAGTGCCGGTTGGAAGGGTTTCCCCAAGAGAACCCTAAATACAACAAGACCTGCACAAGTAAGTGAATTTATTACTTCTGCTGTGTGAAACAATGTGAATGAAGGTCTGGTCTGATGTAGTGTGGTCTGGTGAAATAGTGAGTTGGATTGGAAGGAAAAGAAGCTGTAATTGCAATGCTTGCTGTTTTCAAAATTATAAAAAGCCCAATTTTAAGTGTTCAGATTTCTAAAGAAACAGATAGAGCTTCAGTGCCAAACTGCTCTCTGTATTTGATAAACTTGATGCTACTCCACCTGCATAAGCATGTAAACACTTTCAAAAACACTGCAACACAAAATTAAATGTGTCTTTTCAGAACAAAAAAAGCTAATCATATTGCTTTGGCTCACAAAAGAAATGAGAGAGCTAATATACTAAAAGTTATCTGAAGCCCTTATGGCAGTAATGATTATTTATGAACTTCATATAAAACACTAAGTGATTTGAAAGATGCCATTAAGTTTTCTTTCAGTCATGGGTCATTTCAGGATATTCCATTTTGAGCTGCTTGTTTTCATTCAATTGTACTAATTTTAGCGAAAACTCCCACAACATTTTGTCATTTCTGCACTGCAGATAGATGTGGTACATTTTTCTGGATTTTTAAAAATTATTTATTCCTTCTGTTAATTGCTCTTTATTTCATGAGATGCCAAGCAGTACTAATGTTGTCTAGGCTGTGAGCTGGCACCCCTGTCTTGCATTCCAGAGGCCATGGGGACCTGTGGCACCAGTCAAACTACAGGAGACACAGCAGGAACCAGCAAGTCAGTGCCTCAGCAGGAAGACCCCAGACTACCTGGAAGGGGTCCTTTGTTAGGGTTCCTTTGTTCAGAGTCCTTCCTTTGAGGCTAGGAGGACTGTTTAACAAGCCCCTTTTCATTCTCTGTGCCTCTATGGGCAAATTTTTAACTATTTCTGACCCTTGAGACATCACTGATACAATGGCTATTCTGGCAGTGTTGGGGATAAGGTGATGCTGTGCATTAGTCCAACCACAGCTCTAAACGCCAAGGGTTCTTCCCCCCCCAAAAATGTCAATATCACACCCTTGAGACCAAGAAACATATTAAAGGATCAGAGTCTTGGATTTACACAACACAAACCCCTACCTAATCCCACTTAATGATCTTAAAGTCCTCCTTTTGATTTGGACAAGGTCGCAGAGGAAGTTTGTGAGTGAGATGTAAATTGAATCCAGGAATCCCAAAATCTCAGTGTACACCTTCTGCATTCAACTCACGTTTCTCTATTATTTTTGTTCTGTTACCCTTCCAACACACTCTCAGATAGGTGAATATTTGAAATTGGCATGGTAGCTGTTGTTTTTGCCTCATTTCTTATCACCTATACAAATTTTAAAATTATATCTTTTCAATTCCTATATTACTATTTGTTTATTTTGAACACTCAAAGTTGTGAGTCCTAAATTCTCTCAGTTCAGACTTCACAATTGTAAAGACAATACTTGCCCTCAGTGGTCACAAACATTTCACAAACTGTCCTAAGAGTTTCTGTATGATGAGGAATTAGTTCTGGTTCTGATTTCACCCGGTAAAAAAGCAGGACTATGTCCTTTATTTTATCTAACTAAATACGTGATCTTCTCCAGAAGCTGCATAATAAAACCACTAAAAAATCCAAACACAATAAAAAAAATCAAACTACAGGTGTTTCTTAGGATTAAATATAATAAGATTAAGTTTATTGAGAAATGCTGGAGAGAAATCAAAACCTATTTTTTACATTAAAAGTCAAGCAATTCTTTACTTCTTGGGAGAAAGATAAAAAGATAAACATAGAGCTGATGTTAATAGACAAGGTCATTATTAAACAAATGTGTATATAAAAACCAATACCCATTGTATTAGTGTAATCCAGTTGTGCTGTCACAAAAACATAAAGAATGGTTTACAGTATAATCAAGTTTATTCAATAAGAAAATAAACACAGGGAAATATGGCGTAAATCTAAGTAATAACTGACTTCACCTGTGCACCAGCTATGAATTTAGCTGTTAAAATCTCTGCATTTGCTTTGATGAATCCTGCCTAGTAGAATATTAGCTAAGTTTATCTCTGTGACAGAAAATACATGAAGGCAAAAATCATTGTAATCATCTCCAATAACTTCTGAGTATTTTTCTCACTTTTTAACATAAGCTGTTCATAGACAGTTTCAGGGCAGATATTATTATTAAAGAATACATGATTCAGTAAGATATGTATAACAAAATTATGAAATCAGCCGAACAAAGAGAAACAAAAAAAAAAAACTTTTTTTCTCTATTCATTTCTTTTAAGCACTTAAAAGTCTCCATTCCTTCCCATGGACTTAGTTCACACTGAGATGAAAATTTCAGCATCCAGCTCATTTTTCATTTGCAGATTAGAACATATTTGCTTCATCCAAATGGGTGTCACTGCTGTCACTGTTAAGAACATTGATTTTCTGCCCAGCTGGAGCACTACAAAAAGTGAGAAGTTCACAGATTTATCTAACTTGATTTTCAGTGTAATCAGTTCTATGCCACAATGCCACAGGAGATCTGCTACAAGCCACCTCTGAACAAGAGTCAGAACAAAGAATTTAAAATGCATGTGTAAAAGGAAACATTTAATGTCCTCCAAAAACTTGGGATTTTACAAGGTTTGCGGTTGGTTTTACCTCTAGCACCAGTTAGAGATATTTTTAATATCTACGACCATAATTCAAAGAAATTCATAAATAGGTGTGCAAGCTGATCCAGATGAGTAACTCAACTCAATGACCAGGTTCAGGTCTCAAAAGGCTAATCTAATCTTTTGGTATTGATCTCCTTTAGACCTTTGAAGACTAGACATTTATGTGATTGTTTCTTTCAGAGTTCCCACCAGACTTCTAATTCCTAGTACCTTTTCATCCTGGTGAGACTGTTTTAAAAAATGCATCTTAACACCAAGCAAAAACAAAACCCAACACAAGTTAATTATGTGGTGAAGCTCTGGCTCAATGGACAGTACTGGAAAAAGACAAGTCCTCAAAGTCACCAGGAGCAGAACCATATTTATTACATTTACCAGTCTATTAATTATTTATTTTGCCTGCACTGTTAAGTGATATTATTTTTCCCATGCTGTGCAAAAGCTGGAGGCATGGATAGAACAACATTAACACAGAGCAATACCAGAACACACATCCCAAGTATTTGTGATCTAAGTCATAGACAATAAAGAGTAAATAAATAGAGGCTGATGCTGCTGAAGCAGTGAAGGACCTTACTTTGATTGGCAGAGGTTACAAATTTAAGAAAAAAAATAGGAGTTTCATGTAAAGGAAGAGCAGGAACAAGAATCTGGAGGGAGGTGATATGTCACTTGTGCAGGTACTTACAGCAGGGTCCTGACATTAAATATTGTGGTTCAAAGCAGAGAAGTAGAAAACAAAGGGAAATTTTGGGGGCTGGGTCATCACAGACAAAGGTCAGCCACAAACAAGACAGAGGGCACTGAAAGTGAGGACAGCACCTTATGTCTGATGTGGCTGGGAGGAAGGACCCAGTGACAGGGTTTATAGGGAAGAAGAACACACAGTGATGTACAGGTGTCCTGGTTACAGCTCCCAGGAAAAGGAGATTTGCAGCAGCATTCTGAATGCATCTTAGAAGGATGCAAAAATCCCAAATTCCATTCATGATTTAACCATGTGGCTTCTCTGAGATAAAAGTGCTTTTTATGAGGGTGTAAAAATTCTCATAAAAGGATGACCAATATATCTCCAAGCAATTTAGAAGAGGATTAAGAATGAATGAGTTTATTTGCAGAAAGGAAGATTAGAGAAATTCAGGATAAATACAAGAAAAGTTTTGCAGCTTAAGGTACAAATGGGCACAGAAAATGAAAGTGCAAAAAATACCAACCTGTTTGCTGAATGTCAACCAGTTCCAGCTATTTTTAATGGGTACAAAAGGATAAACAGAAAGTCCATGGTTTCAGAAAACACAAATTCGGTTTAACAAATGTGCCTTTTGGGTTTCCAGATAGAATGAAGGAATAAAACATGATTGTCTAGTCTTTTGCACTGCAACATGCAAATCTGTTGATTAAATGTAGGCTCTAATGCCAAAATTGGTCTAATCAGAACTCAGCCAAGAAAACATAATTACTGTCAGAATGGAAAGGTATTTTCCATATTTCAAGGAATGTGTCACATTTAAATATCATATTCCTCAGACTTAACATTCCCATACTTTTACTTTTAGATTGCAAAGAAAAGCAGAAAAAATTTAGTTAAAATTAATTTCTGTTTTTTAAACAGTGAATCAGAAAGTATTTTAATTCTCCTGAATAAATCCTGTGTGTCATTCAGTTTGATACTCATGTTTGGGTACTGGCAAGCTGAATTATGGTCCAGCCCTCATTTAATGGCCTACATTTCAGACCTGGAACTCAAACACTGTTATTACTACTTTTACAGTGATGCTAGGTCAGATCCAGAAATTTCCAAAGGCAAATCAGCTGTAAGGCATAAATCCAGATCTGAATTTTCTAGCAGCCTGATATAATGAGCAAGGAGCCCACACAAACATGTTACTATTTTTTTGATTCAGAGAAAAAAGCAGTGTGACACTAAAAACTGCTATATGCTCTGGTTTATATTTTTGAAAGCCTTTTTGATATTAATTGATCCTGAATGAAACACATCTGTAACTCAAATGCTTTAATAGCTTGAATCTTCTCATTGTTACAGAATTCATCAAACTCCTCCAAAATCTGACTACAAAACTACATTTGTTTTTCCTTCCCTTTATATTCCCTGATTTCTTCCTTCAATTTGTTAGATGTATGTGATGGTGCACTTAATATGACTTTCTTCTTTATATTACAATTCCTTTTCCAACTGCCTTTCTGAGCCTTAGAAGCTATCTGGACCATGTCTCTCTAGCCTTAAAAATTGACTTATTATTATGACTAAATTTATTCAGATTATATACATTTCATATTGGATGTTTGAATTGGAGTAGCTCCTGCCATTCTTTTCTCTCAGCAGTTCAACTTCCTATACAGATTAAAACACTTCATATAAGCATGTTTGCAAGTACAGAGAGGTTTATGCCACTAATTTATGTACTTTTGTACCTGTAGCAGGTGAGCTTTGTTGCAAATTGTGACCAAAGAAACTGAATTCTGTAGAGAAAGAATAGTACTGTTAAGAAAATTATATGGAGAAACAGGTATCTATTAATTTAGCTTCTTGTAGGACTACTTGTTGCTGTTACTCTTTTTTTGCTGATTACACTGGACTTGACAAGAGAAGCCAGACTGCCACTGTTTTGTGGGCACCCAGCATTAAAATGGATCATTTTTGTTTTCTTATCTCAGCAACCTGAAAAGCTTTGCTTCAACCTTTACCTTCACATTGTTTCAGTTTTGTGCTATGTGTTTTGCCTCAGCATCAAAATTACATTTCCTACAGAAAAAGGGTATTTAAACTGCATGAAATTTCCCATACAGAAAAAAATACCTCTTTTCTTCAGTCCAAGAGCCTGTAACAAATTAAAATAGGAAAACAAATAAATAAATAAACTAAATCAATTGATGCAATTGATTTTTTAGCAGAAAAATATGCCCAGAACCTTACAAATAACACAGAACTGAAAGTTACTTAACCATTTCACATTTCTTTGATACAAAACTCTGATGACAGACTTTGGAAAAGGTTCCAAAATCAGTCTTTTTCTATATCTTTAAACGAGGACAATTTAACTAGATATGAACAATGTGGTTCTTGTGTATAACCTTTCCTCTCTTTTGTAAGACACAACACATTTCTTTAGTGGAGAGACACGCATGTTTCTGGGATGACTGACTTGGTGGCATGTCACCCAGAGCATACAGGTCCAGGGAAAGCTACACATGTTCCCAAGGAGCACAACAGGGACAACATGGACCTGCTGACAGAGTTAAGAAGCCACGCATTATATCCTGCAGAAGATAGACACTACCATGATTTTGTTGGAAAGATTGGCCTGTTGTCCTGATTTTTTCTAAGTTCACTCAGGCAAAGCAAATATAGGAAAACATATTGGTTGATGGACTTCAAGTATGGTGAGCAGAATATGAATGTGGGACATATTTGCCAGCAAAACTAGAACTCATTTCTGTCAGCCTCTTGTCTCGCAAAACAAAACTTAGCACAAAGAATCACTGAAGCTTTTAATGGCATATTTATGGAAATTGTATGGAAACTAAATTGTGATATAATCATGGGGAAACATTATTAAATAATTGGAGACTGTAGGATATGCCTGTGGTTTCCATTGTAATGTCTCTTATGATTTTGTCATAAACAACCTTTTAATCACTGAGAATTTTTTAAATAATAATAATATAATAATAAAGAAACACTAACAATTTCCCTTATTTCAGTGTTAAACTCATTGTAGAGAAAACAAATTGCTCTGCACTTTGAAAAAAAATATTTTTCCATATTGTGTTTCATATTTTGTTCTCCTATTTCTCCTCAGGGAATGAAATAAGGGGGTTGAGGGATTGCCCAGAATGTATAGTATTTTCACTCTTCCTTTTGCCCTTTATTAATTCTTTAAAATGCAAATTCACCTTTGGAAATGTTAGAAAGCAGAAAAAGCATATTGAACCATAGTGACTTTGGGTTCTTTAACATCCTTGCTTGATGAGGCTTTGTAGTATCACCAGCTTGCAAGCAGAAAATATTGTATTTCATCTTCTGTGAGGATAAAACCTGGAAAAAAACAGGAATTGCAAGTTTTACACCAAAAATCTGTAAAAAAATGAAATTTAGTGAAGAATGCTTATTTTCATGCTCAATACTGGAAACAATAGACAAATTTCAGAATTTGCATCAAAGATGTGGGTTTGGTTTGGTTTGTTTTTTCCATATTTGGAAGGAGGGGGTCAGCCATGGAAGAACTAATTTATTAGTCTCACTGGTAGCCAGGACACCAGTTCTGGGAGCTGCTGGAGTAGCTCTGGAGCATGGGAAGCAGTCCAGAGCTGGCTCACCATGCAGAGGGACTAACAGCATCCATAAGTGTTTTCTTGGATCACTGCCCATAAGTACACTAATTGTTTCTAAATAGATCCAAGAAATGAACCGTTGCTGGTTGGAACCACTTTCTTGGTGAAAAAACATGTTTCTTTTTCATCATCTACATATTTGTGTGCTTTGGAGACTTGACAGCAGAAAATAACAAATTTGGGTGAGGAGTTTAGTGCTGGGCTGTCTCCATACAGTTAATCATACAATAGAATCGTAGAATAGAATGGTTTGGATTGGAAAGGAAAGGACCATAAAAATCAAGTAGTTTTAGTCCCCCTGCCATGGGCAAGGACATTTTCCACTAGATCACAGCCCCATCCAACCTGTCTTGAACACTTCCAGGGATGGAGCATTGACAGCTAATCTGGGCAACTTGTTCCAGTGACTTACCACCTTTAATTTCTTCCTCTAAACCTGACCTCTTTCCATTTAAAGCCATTCCCCTTTGTCCTATCACTATGTGCCCTTTTGAAAACTTCAGCATAGATTCATAAATAGGTTGCTATATTCCAAACACTGTCACCCCCATTACATTTATCCATGCCCTTTTCCATGTCATGACCACCTTGTGTCAGGAAAGGCTCTTGGCTGAAGACAGCACTCATGGATGAGTAATAAGGGTAAGAATATGTTCTAGAGTTCCAGCAAGAGCAATATGCAAGAGCTCTTAAGTGAACAATGTGTTTAAGGCTACCTAAATCATAATTGTTGCAGAGATAGATTTAAAATATTTTTACTTTTTTTTGTTGTTGTTGTTGTTATTGAGTGCGAGATTACCTTTTAGCTTGTGTATTCAGCCTTCCCTTAAAACCACTGCTAGGGTTACAGGGGTAAGTAAGGGTTTCTTATATGCTTCAAGTCTGACATGCCAAAATACTTTGTGAGATGGATGAAAAATAACTTTCAGACTTGGTTTTGATTGGGTTTTTTTAATGCTGGCATTTTTAAGACTTTATTACAATATACTAAAGAGAAAAAAATCTTTTGTCTTAGTTTTTGTGATTTATCCTTAAATACAGAATCTTGTGGTACTATAAACCGATCTTGGCAGGTTGGATTTTCCCCTACATAGCCAAGTGAGGCAATTAATATCTCAGGTAAATGTGTTCTTCATCTGCAGGAAGTATATTAAAATTCTCACAACAGCTAAATCCCTCATAACTCCATTGGCAATTGCCAGCAGCTTCTAGGAAGAGCTAAGCAGCCTCATTATAAATCATCAGGTGAATGGAATGAGGTTCAGTGTTTAAAGAAAATCAGAATAATAATTTCATAAAATTGAAGCACAAAGCCCAGTGGAGAGTAAGAATTAAGAAGTAAGTTATTAGATTTTTAAGAAATCATATGCAATAAAGCAGCTGAAATATTGTTTTATGACAAATAATATTGCCAATGCAAATCTGATTCCTTCTAATGGCTACTATAATTAACTGTGAGGTGTGTGAGCTGCTAATTTTGTGGATGAATAATTAGTTAAAATAAGTTTTACGTATTGCAGTGTAATACTCTTGTTCAATTTTCCACTTAATTTCAATTAATATGGGTTTTACATGTACTCCACTGTTGCAGTTTTTATGCCTATTATTTTGAATTAGGAAAAAGCAATACCTTGGTAGAACAGAACAAATAAGCAGCACTGTGTGTTTTTGCAAGGTTTTTCTTTTTTTTTTCCTATTAAGATTCTTCAAGTTCATATTGCTTAGCTTTCCAAAAGGTTAGTAATCACTGCTCCTGAGGCTGACTGGAAATGGTGCCACCAGCTTCCACGTAAAACAGAGGGGGAAAAGGAATCTCTCAGGTCTCTCATTCACTTTCTGACCTCTACACAGTGTTTTTCAGTTTAACTATGTGTTTTACTACCCTTCCTGATATTTCCAGTGCTGCAACAGATTTTAGTGGTTAGAACTGTGGGTAAGGTTCTTGTTCACCACTGAAAAGCTGTGCTTGTATGTGGTTATACCTGTTTCATGACAGAATTGATCACCAGCTGGAGATGCTTACCCTTTTCCACTAAAGGTGCCTACACATTAGATTGTCTTCTTGATGGATATTGTTAAACTAGACAAGTGCCACCCTGACAGTCATATATTAGTCTTCATTTCTTTAAAGAAAAAAATTGTCTGTGCCTCAATGTTTTCATGGCATGAAATACTTCTCAGATTGTGCTGCCTCTGCAGCTCAGATGGGCAGGTGTGAGCCCCATCCCTGCCCCTCTCTAATGCCTCTGTGGCAGGCAGATTCTCATGGAGTGAACAGGTTATTTGCATTCCCATTGCTCTGGGCTGCCCTCACAAGGGTCTCCCTAGCTCCTAGGGCTGCTGCTTGGTTGATAAAAGGAGAGCAAATGTTCTAATAGAGCTCTTTGTTTGTCCTGCCTTCAGAGACAAATCTTCCTGGGTGTCGGATAAAAATCCAGCACCATTGATACAGTTCTTTTATCTCTGACTATTCTCACTTCCCCAATATTAAAGATCTTGTGGCCAGAGTGCAGCTGGGAAGGAAAACTCCAGCCTACTCTTCCTTAGTTTGCCTGGTGCTGTCAGCAGAGGAAATCTGTGTTAGTAATAACAGTGTGTTGTAAGAAACAAAGGTCTTCAAGGTGCTGCCGAATGAGTTTTTTTCTGTGCATTTTACAGAAGCATAAATAGAGAATAGAAATGCAAACATCATGTTTTGAAAACCAAAAAAGTTAAGATTCATCAGTTCTGGCTAAACAGAGTCATTGCCTAACCAACACTGTTAAACCCTTCACAGATATTTTAATGTATTCATTTCTATTGCATTGTTATCCTCACTTCATAAAGAGAGAGGAGCAAGAGATGTAGAAGTAGGAAAGTTATTGGGGGGAACTTTTGGTACAGTAAAGGGGTGGTGCCTAGGTCAGTCTGTTTGGACAGGATTCTGAAACACGTCTCTGAAACAAAAGTGTTTTCACAGAATTATAGAATGGCTTGGATTGGAAGAGACCTTAAAGATAATGTAGTTCCAATTCCTCTGCCATGGGCAGGGACACCTTCCACTAAACCAGGTTGCTCAGAGCCTCACCCAACCTGGCCTTGAACACTGCCATGGATGGGGCATTGACAACTTCTCTGGGCAACAGAGTTCACTGATTTTCCAGAAGTGGAACTTTTTTATAAGGTTTCTAGAGAATAAACTTCTTATTAGCATTTACACTTCAACTAATATTTATGAAGGTTCAAAACAATTCCTGCAGGTGGAGAGAATTTTCTGGGTTCCCTAAAATATTATATTATAATGTTCATGGTGCATGCTTTAAAAATACACATGAAAGAGTAGCACTCTAAAACCAAAATATGTGAGGTGAGCTGATGAGCTGCAGAGAGAAATGTATCATCTGGATAATACAATATTTAAAGAGAACCTCTACTTTCATTTCTTTGTTTTTATTCTAACATGGTCAGTGTGTGTACCAATAAAAACATCTTTTATGAGCTAAGACACTTAAAATACTTTTTCCACTGTTAATAATTAAGCCACCAGCAGATGTCTGAAGATCTGAATGTATCCCAGCCCTACTCACTAAACCCTCTGCTTGTTCCCTGACAGGCCAGATGACTCTGAAGACGCAGCACGTTCAGGACTCCAAGATGGGCTTTGTAATCAATGCAATATATTCCATGGCCTATGGGCTCCACAACATGCAGCTGTCACTGTGCCCAGGCTACGTGGGGCTCTGTGATGCCATGAGGCCCATAGATGGTCGGAAACTCCTGGAATCCCTCATGAAGACTAACTTTACCGGGGTCTCTGGGGACATGATCTTGTTTGATGAGAATGGGGACTCACCAGGAAGGTAATGCTGACATTTGTCAAAATGATTAATAGCAGAGATACTAACAGTATGTAGTACATATGTGCAGACTTGACAACAGAGCTAAGATATCATACTCCTAGTTTTACATGTCCTGATTGCTGTGCTTATTTTGCAAAAATAGATTTCTTTTTAATGTGCATTTTTTATGGCATTTCAAGTTAAAGATGTGGACTTTCAGGTGTAAAACCTTCCTGCATTTATTTGGATTTTCATCTGTACCATTTAAAAGTACTGTAATTGCAAACAAAGTATCAGACCTTTATGTTTGTAGACCATGATGTCCAGCACAGCCTGTTTCCCTCTTTATATGGGTGTTTAAATGTATTTATTTGGTTGACCTATAAACAATCATAGCAGACTTAGTTCTTTTATTAAGAAAGCTATAACAATACCAGAAATATTGCACTGATGCATCTGGGATTTTTTTATCAGAATTATTAAAAACCTGCTTACATATATTCTAAATGAAACCTTTCCACTTGCATAATACACTAAGCTATCAATCCATACTGTGCTGCTCTAAGACAAATTGAATTTGAACAAAGCTTATTTTACTGGCAACATGCATAAATATGTATACATACATCTACAAAATATAAGACAAGTTCTTCTATGACACATGCATCCATAGAAATGCATGTTGGAAACAGTCATGGGGTGGCAGTTTTCTGGGTTTCTGCCTACTGAAATTTCAGAGGATGAACAGCAAGTATGATAGTATTCAAAGGATATTTATTCCCTTTATTTTGAAGTATTTCCTGTCTCATTCACTGCTTTTGCTCCAGTATTGTTTGAGATAACCCATTGTGTCCACGTTATTGGAAGGTTTCGAACATCTTTGTTGTGGTGCCGTATAAACAGATGATTAGAGGAAAAATTTTTGTCCTATATACTCACTTAAATTTTGTCTTCTCCCGCTAATGTGAACAGGAAGGAAATCATTCACTCCCTAGTAGAAATGGGTTGGAAATTTTCAACTCATTGGTCAAAATATTTTGACATTTCCAAAAATTTTTGTGATTTCAAACCTGATTTTTTCTTCATTCTATTTGCAAACCTGTAATGTCAGCGTTCTCCCCAAAAGCAATCAGGACAGCCACCTACACAGCAGTCTATGTCTGCTTCTGGAGACAAGAATTTTCAAGTTCTTCAGACACAAACTCTAAGGAAGGGCACTGTGAGCTAGTACAAAATTCAGGCACAAACTGGCAGAAACTTAGGAAAATTTCAGATGGAAATTTGTTTTCAGAGCTTTTTTAGCATGAGCAAGTCTGTCTTCTGCTAAATCTTTCTTTTTGTACAAATAGCTGAATTTTGAAGAAAGGTGTTAAGTCTGAATTTTTCTGGCCAAATTCTTTTTAAAAGACATCTTAGATTTCTTTAAAAGGATTTCTTTTTTGTTTTAAAGGTGCTCAGATGCAGTGGACTGCAGTGATGCAGTCACTATTCCAATCCATTTCTTTTATAAAAACAACTATGATGAATGAGTGATATGTGGCCTGCCAAAAACAAATACATGACTTGACACATCAATAACAACATCTAAATATTGCAAAGAGATCTTTTGCTTTACCTTTTCCTCATGTTGGCATTTTTAACTAGAATAATTTAACACCATTTGTTGCAAGGAATTTAATTGAATATCTTGGATATTTTTAAATTCTAAGAGAGATGATGAAGAAATTATATAATGTGCAGTCATTTGCTCAGTCACAATTGAACATAAGCATTTCCCTGAAGAGCATGGGGACACCATGTGGATAGCCCAACTTTAAGAAAGTCCAGCTTCCCTGGATTTGTGTGATGTTTGTGTCTACAAAAACCTAATGAACTGTGTGTGGTTACAAAGTGGTACCAGACTTTGTTTTCTTTTGAATCATAGTTATTTGTCCCCTCTTGTCCAACAATAGTCACATCATTAAATCCAGCCTATGTGCTTAAGTCAGACAACATTGAGTCAAAATGTACTCTTTCATGATTAAGAAGATTTTACAGGAAGCTCCACTTCTAACTTACAGGTTTTGAGTAGTGTATAGTCTTTTAAGCACTACCAAACACTATTTGCAAGAGCTTGGAGATGGTGCAGTCATACTGGGACAACTCATCTGCCCTGTTTCCTTGCACTTATAACTCCACCTTCCCTTTGTAAAACAGGAATTTAAATCCTCCCAGATGTACTGTGGTGGTGGTGTTAAGCAGGAAATCAGAACATAAAAAACCTTTCTGACCTAGATAGCTCAGGATTTCGATGTATAGCAAAAAGGTTTTGATATTATACAACAGATGATTAATCCCACAAGATGCTTTGAGTCCTGGCCCTAGTCCAAAGTCCTTTAGTGTATGCTGAGTTTTAAGCAGGCAGACAGTCTAATGTAGGGCCTGTTTTATGTGAGTCAGGAGACGTGGAAAAAAAGAAAAAAGAGTATGGAAGCCATGATTCCTCAGGAAAATACCAATTATCTGTAGATACTATCAAAACTCTAAAGAAGAAATTGGGGAGGGAAGAACAGGCAAGAAAAAACAAGATGCTGATGTTTTGACTGTGCTACCAGTAGAATATGTATTCCCAGCAACTTCATGGCAGTTCTGTTTTGAAACAAGTATTTTGCACAGTGATTAGAGCACTGCTGGAAATGTGCTATTGTACCATCTGGTCTCTCCTATCCTAGAGTGACAAACTGTCCCTGTATTATCTCAAGGAACCTTCAGGGAATCAGTGACTCATGAGCCTCCACTATAGCAATGGACTCACTGAATCTGGCTATTCCTACCCATCCATCAATGCTGTTCTCCACAGAGAAGAGAGACCAGACTTATTGAGGCAATACTATATTACATTTGTTAGGTTCCTTTCCAGTATTTCCCTTGTGATGCATGCATGGAACTACTACTGGGGCAATCATTGGTTTAGGTTCTGTGGCCTGTCAGACACTGGCAGTACTTTTGTTTGTCTGTCCATGCAACCCTAAACTGAAAGCTTTAACAAAGTCATACTCATAGGTGTGTTGCAGAGTCTGACAATGTTGAATAATGGCTCTACTGTGGCTTCTGTGCTAACTTTTTGGTTTGTCTGTTTAATCCTCGGAAAACTCTTACTATGGCTGTGAACCTCAGAAAAAAAGTTAGTTTGTAACCATGAGCACAAGTCTGTTTCTTTGGGTTTGTGCTTATGTGATCTGGATTCAATTATTTTGTGTCAGTCTGGCATTCCTATCTCCAACTTTGATATCATTGTTGAAGCCCCGGACATTTCCTTCATAAGGAGAATGAAATATTTCAAAATCTAGAAGTGTAACAAATAGAGTCCACTTCCATTTCCTTTTAGAGGGTGCTTGCAGTCCTGATCCTGCCCTGGGTGTGATTTTGGCACTGAATCCCTGCTGTACAATAGTTTCCCCTCTGGGACAGAATTTTCCATGATGCAAAGCATCTTGAGATCTATGGATGGTCAATATTATAAAATAGTTTTCCTGTAGTTTTTGTTTTACAGCATGGGAAAAGTACTGATGTTAGATATAGTATGGCTACTGCTTGTCAGTCTTGAAAGTGTTTCCTCAAAACTCAAGAGAGATATCTGTGTATCTGTCGTGGCTTAACCCCAACCAGAAACCAAGTACCTTGCAGCTGCTTGCTCAGTCCTGCATCAACAGAATCAGGGAGAGAACTGAAAGCAAGGGTTAGAAAACTCATGGGTTGAGATAAGGACAATTTAATAAGAAAAGCAAAGGCCATGCACACAAGCAAATCAAACCAAGAAATTCTTTCATTTCTTCCTAGGTAGGCAGGTGTTCAGCCATCTCCAAGAGAACAGGGCCCCATCATGCATAATGGTGACTTGGGATGACAAATGCCATAACGTCAAACATCCCCTCCTTCCTCCCTCTTTCCCCTACTTTATATTCTGAGTATGACGTAACATGGTCTGGAATACTCCTTGGGTCACTTGGGATCAGCTGAATCTCCTCTCAACTTCCCATTCATTCCCAACCTCCCTGCCAATGTGACAGTGCAAAAAGGCTTTGGCCACCTGTAAATCCTGCTCAGCAGTAACAAAATCATCTCTATATTATAAACTGTTTTTAGCACAAATCCAAAACACAACCCTATACCAGACTCTGTGAAGAAAATTAACTCTACTCCAACTAAACCCAGCAGGGTATCTTACTTAAGAGATTTTTATATTTAATGAGCAGGTTATTTTCCTCATTTGTACATTGAACTTCATTAATTACACTCTTACAATACCAGTCTTAAGGCACCCTGTCTATATGCTTTGCCTTCAGGACTAATTTGGTGCCTACTGACAGGAAAAAGATGTCTCCTTGTTTATGAATGAGGCAGCTTTTCTAAAGCCAAGATTGTCTTAACCTTCTTGGTCTATATTGTTTTCTTGTTTTCCATCAGTAAATTTCATATTGCTTAGACATATTAATTCCAAATCCACTAAAGAGGAGGCAAAGAAAATCCTGGCATCGTTTCTTCAGGAGCTGCCCAACTTTTCAGTCATGCCTTATAAAAAAGTGCTAAAAGAACACGCCTGTGTGGCAAAAAGGTGGGCTGGTGCTTACTTGTAGAAGGAAGTGAGTCCTACATGGCTTCACAGACTTTCTGCAAGACTCTGTGGGAACTGAAGAGAAAGTAGGAGGAAGAGGAACATGAAACTGAAAACTGATGAGCTCCATCTTTGACCCAAAAGCAGCCTAGGACTGAGTCATGAGTACTTTTTCTCTTCCACACCATACTGTACAAGGAAATGTGTTTCAATCACCGAGGAATTACATAAAAACGATTGTATGGATGGGAAAGAGCAGCATTTACTGATGCAATGTTGGAGAAGAGAAAGGGGAAAGATAAAAAAGAAAAATGGACTCTGTGCCTGAAGAGTGATGCTTGATTCCTCTCTGAGTGCCACACCAAATTGTAGTCTTAGAGCACAGGAATTTTCCTTTGGTCACAGAGAGGTTGCTTCTACATCAGTTTGAAGTTTATCTATCATCTTCTTCCTTCAGGAGGGGAAGAAGCACCTGCAGACAGTGAGGAGCACATAGTGTTGGGAATTGGCATTATAGATTACTCAGCATCTGATATAGAGGAAACTGGGGCTCCATATGCAATTGGCTTCCAGGGCTGGAAGTTGCACAGATTTAATTCTGTTTGACTCATTTCATTGTTTTATTTAAATAAATAGTCATTCTCAGAAACACAGTCACTTAACCCCAGAGTGTTCAGGGAACTTTTTATGGTGATAGAAAAAACACCCAAAAACCCCCAGCAATAAACCCAAAGCAAAACCTAATAAAAAGCAAACAAAGAAAACACCTCAAGCCCCTTACTTGACATACAAAGGAAAAGCAAGATTATGATATCACAGAAACTATTGTGAGATAGTCAAGGGCAAGCATAATTCTTTAAATCTTTTCTTCTTCATTTCAACATGCTTGATTTTTGACTGTATGGTGTTCCTTTAGCTTGAAATATTTAATGATGTTCTCCTCAACTCAGCTGTGTCTCTCTTTTCTGTTTCCAAAGATACGAAATCATGAATTTTAAACAAATGGGGAAGGACTATTTTGATTATATCAATGTTGGCAGCTGGGACAATGGTGAGCTGAAAATGGACGATGATGAAATATGGTCAGAGAAAAGTAATATCATCAGATCTGTGTGCAGTGAACCCTGTGAAAAAGGCCAGATAAAGGTAAATATTTTCTTCATTTGCTTCAGTCTTGCAGTATGCACAGCCTTGAAATTTGAAAGCAAGTTTCTTTCTTGACTTCTACATGGAGATAGTATCCCACACTTTAATTAAAATGTACAGACTTATGTATTTAGTTCTTACTCCTATCATAATCATCTCACGATTTTAATAAGCGGCCATTTTCTTGACTGCTATGTCTGTGGATTGCTGACTTTTTTTTTTTAATTTATATTCTGAATGCTTTCAAACAGGTATTGTTTGGAGGCTTTTTGCTGCATATTTTTACAGCATCTGATTCAGTGAAGTGCAAATCCCTGACTGGGACTTGTCAGTACAATTGCAGGTAAATTATAAATAATAATTGCTACTATTTCAGTACTAGACACAGTCAGCCAGACTGGAATGTTAATTATCAGACCTTAAGTCTGTGGTATCATCAGAGAACATCAACTACCACCACTACTTTGAACTTCAAGAAATATAGGTAACATATTTTTTAATCACACTTGTTTTACTGCTTCTTTGTTTCCCAGTTGTTTTTTGTTTTTTTTCCTTCCTCCCTTTCCACGCTGCAGTAAGCAAGGAGTGTAGATGAATCTGTCATATATTAATTATACACTATTTTCTTTCAGCATCCCATGTTGCTTCCTGCAGAACAGTTAAAATACTGCAAGTCCGTAGCTTATCTTGCAGTCATTTATATAAAAGCCAGTGGAATGAGGAGATGGGCATGTTCAACCATAAAAAAATCCAGGTGTGATTTCTGACAAGTCTCACTGGAAGCTCAATTTTTTCATGTGTTAAAACAGCATGACTGAAAATTGGGAAGCAGCTGCAGAGAGGGGCTGGTGGGAGCATGACCAATCTCTGCAACACGAAGTGAATCTCTCTAGTCAGAGTTTTACAGAGTTTTAGGACACGGTCACCCTGTTTGATTCACTAATTAGTCTTTGTCAGAGTCATTTAAGTGAGTTTCATCAGACCGATTGTATTTGTCTCCAATGTAAACATAAGGAGTTGTGTCAGACTTATGAATAATATGCTATTCCAGATGAGGAGTCATCCCATCTTTGTGTGGGCTTTGAAAACAGTTAAGATCAAGCTTGGTGTAGAACGACTTCTTTCAATTTGTTGACAGTAAAAGAGAGCCAGACAGGATGGTTGGTTCTGGTGAGAGCACACCTCCTGCAGACACAAAAATGCAGGTTCAAAGGACTGTGCAGATGATAAGGGGAAAGAAAAATAATATTTGTTTTAAAGAGAATTATTTCTTTTAAAAGAGACAGAAAAATCAGTTTATAGTTAAGTAATAAAACAAAGAATTATTCAGGAAACGAAAAGAAAAGAATAAATAAATTGCTGGTTAAGCAATTTAACACAAAAAAGTCTGACTTTACTCTGAGTTTTGAAGAAAAATTATCTTGATTTCTACAGGAGGACACATTATCCTTCTCTGGTAAGTTCTGTGTAAGAAATTATCAGTGTACCAGTGTCCTGACTGATTTGTCAAATTCCAAGTATTTTACACCAGATACAAATCTTCATTTGCCAGAAAGTTACACAGAAAAGGGTAAATTAATTTTTCATATAGAATTTTAGGTGTTTTGATAACAAGATAGGGTTTTTATTTTGCCTTTTTTTTTACTCTTTTATAAAAATAAAATTACAGATTTTTATAATGTGTCAAGGTAATCAAAACATCTTCCTGAAAATTAGTACAAGTTTTCTAAAAATTTATTTTCCCAAATACAAAAACTTTTGTCATTTCTTCAACTTTTCAGTCTATTCCAAAATGAAAGAAATCCCAAGATTTATTCTGGAGGAGAGATATTCTGTTTTGCAAGTAGCTCTAGTCTAAACTCTTACAGAATAAATTGCTTCTGCTCTTCTAGCCTTTCCATCAGTTTAACTGTTTTGGTGTTGCTGTTTTTCTTTTCATACTCTACAATTAAAAACAAAACAAAATAAACCACGAAATTTGAAGTTTTTAAAGTCCCCGTATTCCTGATGAAAATTAGATAATATAATTTGTTTTTCGCTGCAGCATTGCAAAGAGCAATCCCATTCTTTTTGATTATTCTCCTTTATATGTTTGGATTTTTTAATTAAAATTGCAATAAAGACATTTGGCTTTGAATACACTTTCTGAATTCATCATTGCAAAAGATAAAAAAAGTCAACCTATTTCTTATGCTGTAATTGGGAGTATTTGTTTATAAACTGTTTGGGAAGAGCAGAGAAACTAGGAATACTTTATTTCAAAAGACATATTGACAAGAAGCACAGATGTTCCCAAAGATGATAAATAAGACTCTTGAAAAATCTGCATTTCAATCCTAAGCATGCAATAATATTTGATAGTAAATCATAAATGAGAAATCAGGTCAGATGTTAGAATGGAGAAAGATAAGATTCTCACCTTTGAATAGTAATTAGAAATGCAATAATTAAATAATTCTGGAAAAGGCATGTTTAGTTTGATGTCTGGAAAAGTCAGTTTTAATAAATCACTCCCTATTGGATGAAAAATAAGTACCCAAAAGTCTATGGGTAACCAACACTTAAGGACACAATACTGTTGACATGTTTCTCTGTATGGACCACATTGGAGTGAATTATGTGTCTTCACTGTCATGCACTGACTTCTGTAGGCACATTGACATCTATGAAGCTTTGCAAATTTTAAGAGGGAAAAAAACTGTCTTTTTTGTCATTCTGTACCTCCACTTATACTCCTCTAGGATTAGTGGATTCTTTCTTCTGGTGCCTACATGATGGGAGAACTGAGAATTTTTGTCATATTTTATCTTTGAAAGCATATCATGAAAAGCAATAATAAAATTTAAAAAACTCTTCTATTAGAAGAAAAAAAAAAGAAATATCTTAAAAAATTAAATTAGCAACTGGCTCAGCATGAATGTATGTTTATGCTGCTAAAACAAAACGTCAATTTTTGTCTCAGGTGATCCGTAAAGGAGAAGTGAGTTGCTGTTGGACCTGCACTCCTTGCAAGGAGAACGAATACGTCTCTGATGAATACACGTGCAAAGCCTGCCAGCTCGGCTCCTGGCCCAACGAGGACCTCACAGGTAAATGAGCTGAGGTTGTGCTTGTCTTGTCAATGAAAGTGCTCATCTAATGAGCTGAAGAAACAAATGGCAGGTACAGGTGAGTATGAGGATGGTTGGTTTTGGTCAGAGGGAACATGGGGATAAAGCTAAAATTTGAACTGAAGCTTATATTTATCTTCTGAACCTGATCCAGGAATTATTCACATAGTTCAACTCCTTTCTAAAGACCTGAATTACTAGATCTTGAAATAAAAAAAAAAAATAAAGAGTCTCAATTTTGTATTCAGCCCTGTCCTAACCTCTAGCTGGCAATACAGATATTACCCTTCCCCAAATCGATACAGAAACTAAGTGCTTATCAGAGAAATTATCAAGAAAGATTGAATTTAAGACTTTTATTATCCCCCCAAGCAGAGGGCTAGAACACCACCTTCTTTTTTAATCTGACAAAATTCTGACAACATTCTGATTTATTTGCTGTAGTTAGTGCTGCTAAAAGCTCGAGTGCTCCAAACAGACTTTAGTTTGCATTAGTCCTTTGTTCATCAGAGTCTCCTGGAACACAGTGCCATCCTTGGAATAGACCTCTGTGCTCTTGCAGAATACCAGTTATGCTTCTTTGGAGATAAATCACTCCAACATTGTATGTCACAGCCTCTCTTCTTTATGACTAATAAACACAATTCAAGTATTCAAACATTCAGAGCACAATCACTTCAAAACACTCTTCAGGGATCATGTTCTTGTAGTGCCAAGCTTTGTATAGACAAGGGGAGAAGAAACAGGTTTTTTTCCAGAACAGGTCGCACACCTGATTTGCATATCGTTTCTATGGATGAGGGGAAAAACTTTGAGGTGTGAGTGAAGACAAAGAAAAATGCATGCATGAATTCATGTAAGTGGGAGAGTGTAAGGCAAGGCTTGGCCTCTAGGCAGATTTTTGTTTACAACGTTAATACTTTCCTGCTTAAGGACTGCTGCATTGCTGTGATAAATGAGCTTGACTACCAAATTATTGCAAGAATATTATTTACTCATTAAACTGATGGAGTACTTTTCAGAAAATGTCAAACACGACACTTTCCCTGAGAAATAAAACTTTCAACTGAGAAAACTGCAATAGCAGTAAAGTGGACTTTCAAGTTCTTCTGTGTCTATGCTCCCATAGCCCTGCTCCCCCAGTTCTGCCTCCCTGGGCGACCAGAAACCAGCCAGCAAAACCTTCTTCTCTCAGGGAAAGACTTCTTGTGCCAGGAGAATGGAGAAGAGGAGAAAAAGAGAACAGGGTGCATGTGTCCTCACAACCAGAGTACTGAGGGTATGGTTATAATGTGAGGTACACTTCTCAGAAGCTTCCAAAGGCCACGTTGCAGAGACCAGGTTACTGCACCAGGCTGGTCAGTTCATGGAGGTCAACTGGTACAACTGGTCAGATCTTCTGCCTCCAGGGATGTTGTCTGAGATGTTGTAGATCCCAGCTCATGCCCTTGTTTAGGTGAGCACCTAGGTTAGGTTTTACCCAGCATAGATCAGCTAAAAAAGGAACTGCTACAAGTCAGTTAGGAGGGCATTTGTTCCAAGTGCCAACAGAGAAGCCAGAGAACCTGTGGAGCGAAGGAACTGTGCACTGACTTGGTGAGTCCTGTGTAATTATGCACTAAGCACCATAAGTAAGGCAAAGTGGAGTGACCAGGCCACCAAGTTGACCTTCAGGCTCTGTGCTTTGAGCTGGCTCCCCAGGACATACAAATTTCCATGGCTCAAGCATGACATGGTGTTGTGGTCGCATGGGAGGATTCACCCTCTGAAAGTCACACTTTGCCCTCAGAATGGAAAAGTGGGATGGGTTGGCCACTCAAAAGCTTCGTAGGTTAAGTCAATGGTTTTCCATCTATCAGGGATTGTTTTTAAGGAAATCAGTTGTATTTTTACTCAAGCCAACAGATTTGTGCATTACATGAGCAACCATTTTGTATTTGTTTGCAAAATTACATTTTGCAAACCATTCGTCTGGCTTCAGACATGCATTTTAGGTCTTTATGGGGACCAAAATCAATCTGTACACAAAGGAACCCTTGACATCAGTGCCAAGCAACGTTTCTCAGGAGATGTAACACTTGTTCCTCAGCCAGGCACAAATTTGGCAGGCTCTATCTGGAAGCCAAATCCCCCCTCCTTTGGCCTCCATGAGCACGGCTGGTGGAATGTGCCTTCCCAGTAAACAGGATACCCATCTCACAACTTCAGAGCTGCCTAGTCCCCACCCATCTTATTATCAGTGTGACGGCTGGATCTTGTCTTGTTTAACTTTTAATCACAAAGAGATTTTAAGAAATCTATTCCCAGCTTATCTGTACAAACTAATGAGCTGTATTTTTAATGATCATATTACTAGTGCCAACTTTTGTGCTTATTAAAAAACTGCCTCTCAATCTTGTTTAAAATATAAGATTTAGTAATAAATGTGCATTAAAAGTAAGGAGAAGTTGGTGTATTTTGTATTCTGGCAAGGAAATTTCCTTCCAGCTTATTAAAGTATACAGCAATATCCTTGAAATGTCCCTACTGCAGCATACTAAGTCTCTTTGCTGCTTGATAAAGCCATTTCCTGGGGAATGTCAGCTGCACAAGGCTACACATACAAAACCTCATTAGAAGTCTTCCCTGCATGATCACCTTCAGACAAGAGTACTACAGATTTATCAGCCACATACCTGAAATGGCTTTCAATATGGAGCTGCACCTCATTGTTTGCCAGAGATCTGACCTTGGATAAAAACTTACTTGGAATCCTTTCTTGGCTCACATAGCACTACACTGCTTACATCTTATGCTCAATAATCAGCATCAGTTTTGTGCCACAAACTTCACCAAATAAAGCATGTAATGGCAGGGATGTTGCTGACAGGAAGGAAGATAGATTAATGCACTTTTTCAGCCACCTATGGAATATCAGAATTCACATGCAGCAGGGGAAAGACAGAAGGGATGCAATATGTATAGGAAAACGAAGTTATTCTCAGAACAGAAAAATACATTGAAGTGCTGAAGTATAGAAAGGCACAGAGAATCCAAAGGTAGTGGAAAATGTAAGTGGGAACAAGAGTTTCTCTGGATTAAATCAGTTACTGGAAAATGTCTCCACCTAGAAGTGAAGCTGAGGCAAGAAGGAGAATGTTGACTGCCCATATTTTATTTTGTCACAAATATTGCTTTTGCATGCAATATTCCCCAGGGATCAGGCTCCTCCTTGGACAGAAATCTAGTAAGTTGCTGCCTTTTCTTAAGATCTAAATGTACTATCCCAACATGTACCAGGAGTAATTTTCTTCCTCCTGGCTTAGTATCAAGTTATGCTTCCCAATCTGCTGTAGCTCCTCTAAGTCCCCATGTGTTGTGTTGGCAACATCCATGGAACACAGCACCAATTTGCACATTAATGTGGCCAGCATGGCTGAGCCATGGACTCAGCTACAGCAGGAGAAGCTCAGTGGTTTAAGTTCAGAAGTATATGCCAGTCACTCCACTCCTCCTCAAAGCTCTTCTTTGCATTATATTCACAGTAGGTGGAAGAGAAATAGATGCCTTGGAAGTTTAGATACCAGTGGAGGGATTTTCTTAGTGCTAATGACCAACACTGATGTTAATTTTTCAAAAGCTTCAGGAGAATCTGAGGATGTGGCCTTCTGCATTCAAAAATGGTGCTCTAGAAAGGCCAAATAAATTTTTTTCAAAGTCTCAGAGCTTTTCCAGTGTATGTAGGAACATCTTGGTTGAGTTACCACTAGCATTTAAGGACCTTTTTGAGGTGAGAAAGAAGCAATTATTCTGCCTTTCTGACATTCAAGGACAGTATACAACAGTACCAAAACTAACGTTTTGTCTAGTGACCTCAGGAATAGCAAGAAAATTAGATTATACTAATTTCAGTGACAATTTGATTATTTTCAGGTTGTATTGACATTTTTCTCAGTCTCTGTCTATTCCAAATATGCTGACTATTTGATTTTCTTAATTGGATTCCCTTGAAAATAAGAGCTTAACTATTTACACCTCTTGAAATCTTTCCTTTGCCATTCAAGGCTGAGATTATATACATCAGAAATATATATTTTTTCTATAGCTACAAAAATGCTTTCACCAAATAAAGTACAGTAAAGCCAGGATAACAGTGTCATGATTTTGCTCCCCATCTGGAAGTGACAGATAAGAGGTGGATTATCCAAAAAACCATTGGATGGAAAGGACTGAAAAATGTGTGTGGCAGGGCCTGAGCCTCAGTTGTCTCATAAGACTGGATCCTGCCCCTCACCCAAGCAAAAGGTGATTCATCTCTTGCCTAAAATATTTTCAAAGGGTAACTGCTTGCTCCCATCAGGCTGCTTTCTTTTATTCCCTCTTGCAAAAATGTTGCAGCCATGAGTGATTTCACCAATTGTCTGATACGGATCAGAACACAATTTAGTCTGTGTTGACATTGATTTTTCTGCTGAAACATTACTAGGATCTTGCTTTTGATCATAATTGTTAAGGCTGTAATTGAGACTGAGGGTAGGAGAACATAATTTTCATCTGGTTATTTCTAGTGTTATAAATGCAACTCAGCAGAGATAATGTCCAGTTTTCACCCTGTTTTCTGTGCCCTTTATTTCTCTTTTTTTTTTCTTACTCCAAAGGAAATGTAACCATTGCCATAAGTCATTTTCACTCTCTTCCTCTTGGAAAAGGTATGTGTGGATGAGTTAATGGTTCAGGTGGCAATATTATGACCAGGATCTCATTTTCTGCTCCCTTGGTTCTGGGTTTGCCCACTTTTCTTCCCTCAATTGCTTGTTCCAGATAAGGTGTGAACTTCAGCTTCCAGTCCAGCATGAGCCACACAGCACTTCAGGCTCAAGTGAGCTCATCCAGTATTGCTGAGCTCAAAAAGCTGTGTCTGGAGGCTCCTGGACCGGATGAAGGGGAACTCGCCAACAAAGCCAGAAGGATCCACTTGTAATTGTGTTACGTGATGCAAAGTTTGCATTTGGAACAAAACATTTACAACACACAGAGCCAGCACTTTTCAGTGAAACTTAAATCAAAACAGTAGAGCATAAGGATAGATCTGATTGTTGTAATTCATCTGTTCTTCCCATCATTCTACATACTTGTGTAATTAAGGAATGATTTCCCATATGGTCACAAGTAACTTTAATGTACTACTCTAAAAGATTCATGGCCTTGCCTCTTACTGCAATGCACAGCTAAATCCACATATTCCAGTTACTGGGGACTCAAGCCCCTGAGCTACAGATGCTCCAGATTTCATGGTTTAAGTTGTGACTGATCCCAAATCCTGCCCTGCAGAGGTGACAGAATACACACATGCACAGTCATCAGCTGCCTCTGTTGCCTGTGCAAAGCCACCTTTGCTGATAGTTCCAGTAAATGTGCCAGTCTGGGAGCTGTAGCAGCTAAGAAGGCACCTCTACATGCCCTGCTGTTGTAACCAGTTCAAAAGGTCCCACCAGAGTAGAGCAAAGGACTGGTGACTACAGTAATTTACCATAGCACCAGAACAAAGTTCTGACATGTTAATGTCCTCTCTCCCTTCAGATGATGCAGATTCCATGTGAAGGTCAGGGGCCTGACATGTCCCTCAGGACACAGGAGAATGTAATGGTCTGTTTGGATAATGCTGGAGTTGAAAAAATTATAAAAGCTACCCCATCAGCTTTATGCAGATTTTTATTCTGATGCTGACATTTTTGCATTTCAGTTTTCCATATATGTGGAAGCCTAACTAACTAATCAAGATATCCCTCTGCCATCTTTTGGGATTATAACGAGAGAAATATTTAGAAACATTGATATAAAATATTTAAGACTTTGAATAATGAGTGCTAAGTACCATATGAAGACACAGTCACTACTAAAGTGTGGCTAGGTTGTTGTTTGAGTTTCAGTGTGTGGACTTCTGATAACCTTGGAAGGATGTCTGAAAAATTACCAAGGAAACCAAATCTATTTTAATGGGTCAAATTTGCTGACCAGGATGCCAAATCCAACTGAAAAATATTTAGAACTTACTAAGCCAGTAGCAATTTTCTGCCAGTTTTAGTCTCCACGTGCAGATTTAGTGAGCTTTAGCTCACGATGTTAACTTAAGGAAATGTATTGAATTACCTTCACTTTTCAGAGTCAATCCTATTCACAATCCCAATTCTGTCAAGTTTATCTTTGAAATTAGTTTGGTTATGTATTTTACATTGATTACCATGGAAAGGATTTCTCAGTGCTAAGCTAATACATTTTTATGGATGCTGAAGGCATCTTGCAGGTGCCAAGGCCATAATAACAAATTAAAACAGTGCTAAGAATCAAATCCACAGAAAATATGGTCTATAATATAGTGCTTTATATCTGTAAACTCTTCTCCCAGATGAACTAATTTTAATGCATTATGAAAGATCAGAAATAAGGGACAAATTTGCCCCTACAGAATGAGGACAGTGTGCTAACAGACCTCCTAATAGACCTATGGCAGTGGTTAGGCCTTCAAGACAATTTCCTCTCCTTGTTCATGGCAAAATTTAGTCCATCCATGAACTAGCTAGAGGCTTTTCCAAAATATTAGAAACTACTTTTTTTCTCAGAAGATCCTTAGACATCCTTATCTGTATTTTCTTGGTAATTTTTGGTGGTCATTGGAGAAAACCCTTTCCTGGCGTGGTAAATGGAATTCTGATTTTTCTCTATCTGCTCATCTTGCTATTCACATGTGTATCTGCTGTCTTGCTCCACACTGGCTATCCTTCTGGCCAGAAGAGCATAATGGTAGTTTTATGCCAATTTTACTGGAGCTTCAGGCACCTTTGAGCACAGAGCAATTCCACACCTGCTCCAAATTGGACTGGGTCCAAACAGCCTTTCCATAAGCCACAAGACAAGACTGCTGCCTTTGTTCCACCTGTTTCTGAGCCAACTAGGAGAGAAAACTTTCCAGGTGCTTAGAGACATTGATAAAGTGTAAGAGGTAGGCTGTGGGGCATTGTCATGGCCATTGACAGGAAGGAACACTTTTTGGGGTACTATTTTTCAGCTTTTGTCTTGGTATAGTTGCGGTCATCAATCCAACATGAACACTCAGAGTGCTGTTTTCCCATCTTTCTTTTACTTGATCTAGTTGTCCTTCTCTGAAAAGTGCCATTGTCAGAAAACATTGCCTGCAAAATTATTATATGAAAACTTCACCAATCATTGTTTCATGAAGATGATCCAGTCTTTAAATCTTAATTGAGGAATAAATCATTGCAAAGTTTAGCAATCTCCTTGTAAAGTATATTCAGTGATGGGAAAAATATTACAAGTTTTAAACTCTTTTCTCAGGTATTTCATCAAGAGAATGTAAAAAGAGTAATAAAGCAAGGAAGGCATGAAATAGTCTGAAACTAATGAGAAACACTTGGTTATGATTCACCTCTGCTACAACGTTAGAGATGAGGCAAAATTTAGCCCCTATATCATTGTCTACATGCAAAGGCCAGCTGCCAGATAAAGACCTTTTCTCTTTGAATCTGTCAAGAGTTTGTAGCAGTGGTAGAAGCTGTAAACTATTTGTTTCCCCAAAATATTAGTTAAATCTTGCTAAAATCAGAACTAGATTTAAAGGTCATTTACTTATACAACTTCCTGGGGAAGAACCCACAGTGGGCTATCTGCACAGAACAGAGGATTCCTTCTTGTTTTCACCCATTTTCACTACTCTCACTTGTGTAAAATGCTGATTTCTATGATGTGATTGCTGTGCTACTTTAAACTTGAAAAAGTCAGAAAGAAATACAGTGTCTGCTTCACACTGAATACTGAATAAGTAAACTCATAAAACCAGCAAGAGTTAAAAAGGTATCATCAACTAATTATGAATGTTTCATAAAAATCTAATGTCTTTCTTACGTTTAGGTGTGGTAATAATTTGATTAATGCAAGAGAAAGCTTTTCACATCAAAGCAGGCAAGTATGGATGGCAAATTAATTTGTATTCAGTAAGGAGCCCAATTCTCTTACACTAAAGTGACTGCAAATTTGTATACTTTAATTGCTCTAATGTAAAAGACTCATTGACCCCAATCATACTGATTTTTCCACTCTCTTCAAGAACACAGAAATATCTGCCTTGTACTTTTGCCATCTGATTGAAGGTATTACATCTTCAAAAATATTATTTCTTTAGAGATACAGAATACAAAAGTACTTGGAGAAGAAAGGAGTTAGGCTTAGTATCTAACCATACTGTTTCATGAAATGATTTTTACTACTAAAAATTTTAGCGGCAGATTTGGAAAACTCTAAACTACACATAAAATACAGGAAAAGGCATACAATAGATCTCACATGTAGAAATTCCCAAATTATAGTCCTGATATCTACATTTACTCCTGCTCATCAAGTCATTGAGGTCCCAGGTTGCCTAATTAATTGAAATTTCTTGGCACCCACATACCCAGCAGACAGTCCTAACTACCCCCACTGCAGAAAATACAGATGTGAGCACCTGGCACTCCATCTTCTCAGGGTGAAGTGCCTTGTCACGAGGCACAAGTCAGGATGACACTCTTCTGCATGACCTAACCAGAAGACAGCAGCATGATTACAAAAATACAAAATTTTGAATTAATTTAGATTTTGAAATCAAGTCTAGTCAAGCTAAATGCAAGTGTAGGGGCAATAAAAGCTTTTAGAGGCATTTTCTCTATTCCATCATCCATTCCCTGCTCTCCTGCCCTTGCTGTCCACTGTTTTCAGGAAGTTACACTCCAGAACATCAAGGTCCTTCCCTTTTTTATTACTGTATTGGGTCAGCTGAGATGGAGTTCATTTTCCCCATAGCAGCCCTCACAGTGCTGTGCTTTGCATTGCTGGCTAGAGACATGTTGATAACACAGCAGTCATTTCTCAAAGCTGTCTCCAACATTCCTCCCTCACCAGTATGCTGGGTCTGAGCAAGATCTTGTGAGGGGGCACAGCCAGGACAGCTGACCCCAACTGGCCAAAGGGATACCCCATACCATATGATATCTGCTCAGCAATAAAACCTAAGACAAAGGTGTGGGTGTGTACATTTTTTTTAATGACATTTTTGTTCTGGAGCAACTGCTACATTTATTGAAGCCCTGCTTCCCTGGGAGTACCTGGATATCACCTCCTGATGGGAAGTAGAGAACAAATCTTTTATTGGTAGGCACTGGTACAGTATACTCTGGTGCCACAGGACACAGAACCCATCTGCATCTTGAGTGGAAGTCAGGAAAAGCAGCAAGATCGAACGACCTGAACAGGAGATTCAGTTTTTGGGAATAAAATGCAAGGACTGATGCCATCATGTGCCTATGGCTGTAGTCAGCAACACAGCAACTATGTCTGCTCAGAAATCCTGGAAGAGATCATAGGCTGGCCAGAAAACAGAAATACCTATCCAGCCTCGACAGTGCAAACACAAAGAAGGGATGCCAGCAACAAGTTCTCTGACAGCTTTAACTCCTGTCTATTGATCTGTACACTGCAGAATTAAAAGCTTTTTTGATTTCCTATGACCCAGATCCATATAATGATTTACTAAAATCTATGCAAAACTGAAAAACAAGTGTCCTTAATTGGGCTGCACTGCTAATTCAGCTTTGTTGCTAATTTATTAATTTCAGTTTTATTTCACAAGTTAGATTACGTTTTAATTTTTCAGAAATATCAGAAGGATGAATGGCAGAAAAAGAAGTGAGTACAGTGTGCCATTCCAAATTACCTATTACTCATGAGTCTAATTCTAGAAAATTTTTGTTAGAAAAAAAGGTAGCACATCTGAGAAACACTCTCCTTTTTTTTTTTTTGACAGTTAGAATCTGCAAGATTTCTCTCTACAATCATCAAGCAAATACCAATATCCTTCATAGTGTAGAATATAATTAATAGGATTGACATCTAGTCCTTTAAGTGCAAGTAGCAAGCAGAAAACTCTGAAGCGCTTTATACTGAGGTAGTGCAACTTACTGTGGAAATTTGTTCATAAATTCCTATATTTCATAGAATTTAAAAGGCAAATTTGCACTGTGAGAGGTGACTTATCAGCTTGGTCATCATGTTCTATTCGAGATAAAGTGTATTACTGAAATAAGCTGTCATTGAAATGTACTTACTGTGCCATTGTATTGACACTATTTTAACACAATCTGAGTCTACACTCAACACAACAGCAGCTTCCTGAAAGACAAAAAGAGGATAAATGCCAGGAAAGCCTCTAACTATCATTAAAGAATCTCACATCTACTCACATACTTCAGTTTACCTTTCTCTTTTTCTTTTTCTGTAGGCTGTGACCTCATCCCAGTCCAGTATCTCAGATGGGGCGATCCCGAGCCAATTGCAGCAGTTGTTTTTGCATGCCTGGGGCTGTTGGCCACGCTGTTTGTCACAATTGTGTTCATAATGTACCGTGATACTCCGGTGGTCAAATCATCCAGCCGAGAACTTTGCTACATCATTCTGGCCGGCATCTGCTTGGGTTACTTGTGCACTTTCTGTCTGATTGCAAAACCTCAGCAGATTTACTGCTACCTTCAGCGCATTGGCATCGGCCTCTCACCGGCTATGAGTTATTCTGCTCTGGTAACTAAAACCAACCGCATTGCGAGAATCCTGGCTGGAAGCAAGAAGAAAATTTGTACAAAGAAACCCAGGTTCATGAGTGCCTGTGCCCAGCTGGTTATTGCATTCATCTTGATATGTATACAATTAGGCATCATAGTTGCCCTCTTTATAATGGAGCCACCAGATATAATGCACGATTACCCAAGCATCCGAGAGGTCTACCTGATTTGTAACACCACCAACTTGGGCGTTGTGACTCCCCTTGGATATAATGGCTTATTAATTTTGAGCTGCACCTTTTATGCATTTAAGACAAGAAACGTCCCAGCTAATTTCAACGAAGCAAAATATATTGCCTTCACCATGTATACCACATGCATCATTTGGCTGGCTTTTGTGCCAATATATTTCGGAAGCAACTACAAGATAATCACCATGTGTTTCTCAGTGAGCCTGAGTGCCACGGTGGCCCTTGGCTGTATGTTTGTGCCCAAGGTCTACATCATCCTCGCTAAGCCAGAGAGGAACGTGCGCAGTGCGTTCACCACGTCGACCGTAGTCCGCATGCACGTAGGGGATGGAAAGTCATCTTCAGCTGCCAGCCGCTCCAGCAGCCTGGTGAACCTGTGGAAAAGAAGGGGATCGTCTGGTGAAACACTTAGGTAAAGTTTTCTAATGTGGGAGTGTGGGGAGGCAATTGTAATCTTCTGAGAGTGACTAATAGAACTCATTAAGGTTCTGTTTCTAGTTTTCTAATAGAAAGACATGGAAGTGCGCTAACTTCCTTTGCCTCTGCACTGGGAGTGGAGTCAGTCCTCTGTCCCACATCTGCAGGTTTTGGGTTTGATTTAGTCAAAATGCTGTGCAAAAAACTGTTGACTAAGCAATGGGAAAACAAAGTTGGGAGTACTGGCTATGACAACTGTACATTGATCTAGGGAGAAAAACAAGATTGTAGCAGTAAAAAAACACAAGAGAACAAGAAATACAACTCATTGCCTTGTCCTGAATGCACCCATTTACAATCTCCTTCCCTTAAATGAACTTCACAGTGTCTGTATTTTGCCTCTAGTGACAGCAGTAAGACAACAGGGTTGCTGTTAGAGCTCCATAATCGAGGTGGAGTGTTAAACATAAGAGTCATCAAGAGCAGCCACTCTAAGGCATCTGCAGATTTGTTCCCTCTGACTTTTCTGTTACGCCTTTTATCTCCTGTTCCCTTGATTTTCCTTTCTTATACTATCTCTTCGTAATTTCTTTCTTCTTGTCCTCACCTATCTTCTCTTCCTTACCTTTTTCTGTAAACATCCTCCTAACTCTAACAAATTCAGCTGCTCACAGGCCCTGCTCTGTCTACCTTTCCTGCCCTTGAACAGATACTCCCACACAAGATATTTCTTTGTTTCTTCCTGAGATATTATTTGAATTCAGCAATCATGGAGACAACTTGTTTGTTCAATGTATAAAAATTATCTTAAGTAAGCACTAAAGAGAAAGGAGAGCTCTGGAGTGGAAACTGTCCTGCTCCACAAACAGAACCTGTAGGCATGTGCCTTGCCCAGTGATTGGTTTTCATCCTTTGATCCTTTCATTTTGGTATGGGTGCTATGAGAATAATTTAGGTTATTTAACTACTGGCATTAAAAATATTCTGTTGATATGAAACTGCAAAGAAGCAATTTTGTCATTCCTCAGCTATGTATGTCTAGCCTCAAAGTGACATGTAGCTAGAATTTTCTCCTCAGTGAAACACACATGGATTTCAGGATTGATAATATGAATATTTCCAGACATGTCATTGTTCACAACTGCAGCTGGCATGGAACAAGGACAATTTGTACTTCCATTTATATGTGAATCACAATTTAGACCTGAGGGAGGACATTATTAGTAATGCCTGCAGGATATATTATGCCAAAGTGATTATTTTTTTCTGTCAGAATATTACTAATGAGACTTTGAAGTGGTCCAAAAATGACCAGTCTATTACAGGATATTTTATACTTATGATCAGTTAATGATGGGGTTTTTTTCCAGTTCCTTTCCAGGTGCAGAGTAGGATGATATTTTCAAATGATAAATCATTTTTCAGATCAGGCAATGGTTACCTGAAACACCCTTTTCTGCAACTTTTGTCTTTATGTATGAATGACCTGAGGTATTTGAATTAGAAGCCCTACAGCAACTTTTGGGAAAGTTTAAAGAGTCATTCTTCAAAATATGTCTTCACTAGAAGGCATTCCTTTTTGTGATCATTATTATTTTCCCTCCCTTTTGCTGCAGACCTCATTTACCATCTTGCACCCTTTTTACACAACAAGGTGAAGTTATAGATGACAGAAAGATCTCGGGTTTGGGACGGACTTTTTTTCATCTGTTCAGGTCTGATTTGGAAAGATGTTACTCTAAAATCTTTGTTTTGTTTTGAAAAGCAACGAGCATACCCCATTATTAAATATTCTAAATGACAAAATGCATTTTCTTCTTTTTGAGGACTCTCTTTTCATTTCTTTATACCCCTCAGTGTGTAGATGATATCTGCAGTAGGGAGATATTAGCAGAATAGAATAGATCATCATCAACAAAGACTTCTTTTTCAATAGCACTGTCTTGGGAATGACTTCAATCCAAAAGAGCTTTGAGAGTGCCCAGTATGTGTGTGTAGGGATGAAAATGGCAGCAGAAAGCTGATAAATTGACATATTTGTCTGGATACAAAAAACTTGAACTTTGCATTTGAAACTTGTAGAAAAACTTATATGTCATCAGCAGTGTTCAGCAAAGAAGATCCTCCTGATAGATGAGTCCTAAAAGGTGATGACTGAAGTTAAAATGGTGCTCAGGACTTCACCTAGGTCTGGTATAATCTCCAAGAAAGTACAGAAAACCACTGTCAGCTTCAATTCCATTTAGTGTGGAAAATGAGCAGAGTTCCACCATTTTACTTGGTCATCAAACGTTTCTTTGAAAAAATATTGTTACACAAAGCAATAGGTTTCAAGGTATTACTCAGTACAATGCTCAAAAGATTCTTTAGAAAGTTATTCAAGTAAACACCAAAGCATTTAGAATCAAAGGAAATATGCACTAGAATTTCATGGCATTATTTAAATAGCTCAGAGGGGTTTTATTTAAAAGAGAGTGAGTCACTGTGGAATTTTAAAGAAACATGCTATTTAAGTCACCAGTGCATAGAGGGGCCTCTATCATTAGCATTTGCTTCTTGACACTAATTTATAGAACAATGTAACACTGCATCAAATCATTGTCAAACAGATAATGCCAACGCGCCATTCAGAGCTTTCACATCCGCCACAAAATGACACATAACAAGACTGTTTTTGCCTAAATAAAGCAATGCATCTGTTACAGTCCTAAATGACTTTTTGCATGGGGTGTTCTTCAATTCAGAAAACCCAGGCAAACTGTGGTTGTGTGTTGGAATGAATCTTCACATACTGAAATATGAAGAAAGAGAGAGTAAAACTATTCATTACCCAGGGAAATGAAAACCATTTCATGTAGGCTGTTTTGATTCAGCAGAACTCACCAAAAGGTATTCTGCCCTCATTTAATGTAGGGCTAACCCACCTGACATTGTCAGAAGTTACTTCATAAAGGAGAGTACTACAGAGCTGGAGTCAAAGCCATATAAATCGTGTAGAGAGGCATCTGGAACTTCTGATTCCAGTCATCTTACCAGTTAGTTTCATAGAGACTAGGAAGGCCATAAATAGTACATTGAGTAAATCTTACCTTGAGGTACCAGGAATTATTATCACATATGCTACACAGCCTTTTTGCAAGGGCCGAAAATACAGGCCTAATTTATCCTCTCCTCATTCTCAAATAGCTCACTATTCCATGTAAGATAAAGGGTGTATATTTCTGCTGCAAGAGCTGCTATTATGATATTTCTAGTCAGGACTGCACATCAAAGGGTCTCAGTCATGTTACCCTGACCTGGAGAATAGTGCAAATGTTCAAAAGCTCCTCTTAGCTTTCTAATATCATTGCCCTGGATTTCACACAAAAAAATTAACTGTTAAAAATTAGCTGTTTGTGTCTTCCAGAAGGTGTCTTTAAATGGCCCAAAACACACACACTCCATTCTCCAAGCTTCACACTCATCCCTCTGCAACTACCTGAAGAATAGCAAGATTTCTTGCCTTTAAAGCAAGTAATAAACTGCTCTGAGTAACTAGCAAAGTACAAAAAACCTCCCTAAATATTGTCTTTCTCATATATATGTGCTATTTAAGTCTTTAAAATCCTACCAGTATTTTTCTCAAAAGAGAGAAGCCTATAGATGCCCAGTACAAGCCAAAAGTACCCTCCTGAAACAAAACAAGACAGATCATCATCTTCTTAATCAGTAACTAAGCCAGAAGGTTCAACAGCACTTTCAGGTTGCTGCCTGCAACCCAGGCAGGAAGCTATGATCACTCTAAAGGAAAGAATCATCACCAGGTAAGCCAGATAATGTTAGGTATGTTCAAGATACATTGACTGTGTTCTGTGCCTAATTACTCCCTACAGCTGTGAACAGCACAATATGAGACAAGAGAACTATGCACATAAATTCTGCACCTTATCATAGCCACTTCTCTCACAAATCTTTTTGAGACTAAAGCTTAATAACGCAGTGTGGCAGTGATACTTTATTCTACTTGGATCTACCATGTGATGAAGTATTTCCTAAATACTTAAACATAAGCTATGGCTGTCAAACTAAACAGAATACTCACCTGGTTTTTAATGTATTGTCTTGTACACTTCAGAAGTTTGTTCTGCACTGTATGATTACAGGACTGAGCATTGCTCTGTATCCATCTGCAGAAGTGATAGTACTGACAGCTTTTATCTAGGACTAGGGGTCCTTTATCCTAGTAAGCCAAACTCACCATTAGGGAAACCACAATTTTTTAATATATAAATCACTATAATTTTGTTTTATCTCACTAAACTTAAACAAAGATGCTCAGACATCCACCTCAGAATCAGGTTTCTCCCTCTCAAGCACCCCACTGGTACATCAGAAAAAGCCATCAGGTGCCTGGGCTCACATGCTCTTAATTGCCTTTCCATTTCTCCTATGAAGAAAACATGGTAAGCAAGGTAGATTTTTTCCACTGAATAGGATTCAGTTCTGGACCACTAGTGTCTACTGTTAGTTTATAAATAGACATCAGGCAGTCCCAAACTGTGCCATAATGAAATGTTTTGGAAACAGGTGTCTACCATCACAATGCATGCTCTGTTTCTGCAAGGAACAGCTGGTTTTCTCCCTTCTCTATTCCCTTTTCCTGATTATGATTGACTATAGCTATTTCATTACAATTCTAAAAGGAGTTATTTTGTACCAGAAAATAAGAAAATATGCTTGGATCAGCTTAAAAGCTGCCATTCATAGTTACAAATATTCCAGTCTGAGTATTACGTAATGCATCTGCACACCACATTTCAGCACCAAAATATTGGGATGTGCTTTTTCAGAAGTCTGAAGTTTCTCAATAAGTCCACTCTTTTTTCCCACAAGAAATTCTTAAAACAGTACTTCTAATGTTGAATATAGATGAAATCCATATAAAGTACTGAAAAAGATAAGTGAATTGAAAATGCGAAAACTTGAAGTTTTCACTACTGCTATGCTGCATTATGAAGAAAGTCCTGACAAGACATTGATTTTCCAGACAAATGGGAAACCCCATCAGAATAAACTTCTGCTGCTGTCACACACACCATGCCAAGGTCCCCAAGATGCAACCCATGCTGCTCCCATTGTCCAGATATCACCTTTTCACTGGCTGAAAGCCACTTACATGAATAAACTGATAGATGTGAAGTCATGGCCACCAAGCTCTGGTCAAATCTTTTTAGAGTACGTGTGTGCATTATCAGCTTGAGGATTTCAAATGCAAATGGGAAAGATTCAAGTTACCTATTCCTCTGCAACTTGCCTGAGATATGAAACAGGCCTGTTGTTTGACACAGAGCTTTTAGTCCTGAAAAGAGTACAAGAAAAACTGACAGATTTTTTTGGAAAGCTGAAGCTGGTTGTCATTCTCATGTGCAGACCCACTGAGAAAAATACTGATCCTGAGTTTCTAACACAGCATATTCTATTGAGACACATTTTTATAGTGCAAGTGCCAGTTTTGTCTTCATATGCTTTGTTTTCCATTGTTCAGCTTGAACACTTCATCTGACACATTTTGAACCATGATAACAGAACACTACACCTCACTTCCAAATTAATTTTTAAAAACTTTTTACTTACCAGACTTCTCCAGGACACAGCCTATAGGTTCATACTCAAAATTTTCGTAACCAAAGGGCTGAGATACTCCTGGTGATCTGACCAGTGACTGTCAATCACTGTCAGAGAAGAGGTTCCAGCCCACCTGTCTTATACCCATCAGGCTGTTATAATAGCTTTACACTAAAAGATCTTTCACACTAAAAGATCTTTCCAATTCCAGTTTGGTTTCACCATGGGAAAAAAAAAATTACCTAGGGAACATTATTTAAAATCCTGAAGTTTTGTAGACTAAAGAAATAATTTATAGGTGAATTTTAATGTTGCTAAACAGCTCGTGTGTGTACAGAGAATTACTTGGGAGATTATTAAACAATGTGAACTGGGAGAACTAAGGCTTAAGTTACATTCTGGAAATGACTGGCACCATTTTTGAACTAGCAACAATAATAACAGTGACCAGATTTTATCCATAATGCAATAAATCCTTGTAGAAACTGAAAAGTGGAAAAGCTGCTCAAAACAGGACCACATATTACTGTAGGGCAAAAGATATCACAGAAAAATCATTGCATACCAAAAAATAAGTTAACTTTTCCAGATGCTCTTTAATGGAACCCTTGACTACAAATTGCACAAAGGTGGTTAGATGTCTCTGCATTATGAGTTGATGGTAAAAAAGTGAGGGCTAAACTTCTTACATGACTTAATGTAATTAGAGCAGATAACAATTTACATGAGGTGAAGGTTTGGCCCAACGGGTATTGTTCTTATTTAGAAAAAGGAAATCTAGGCATAGTGATACAAGATATTATTTGTTTGCTTCATAGCCTTGCTAAAATTGAATTTTGATGCATACAGGTAAAAAAAAATGACCCTTCTGAGAAAGTCATTATCTTTTTGATGGATTAGTCTGCATTTATTAATGAATCAGTTCCCAAATGGATCATTTGAAGCTATTTTAATCTAATATGCTACAAAAATTTAGATTGAGAGATTACTGAATGATTTGAGTCCTTCACTTTTCTCTAAATAATTTAGTCATGGTGTCTTTTTGGACAAGCTTGATACTGCGATTAATTGAACTTCAAATACTCTGAAATGATGAAGAATATTTTATAAAACTCAGTGAAAGGTATTACTGAAAGCTTATGATAAATTACTGCTAAATCATTCCATCTGTATAATGACTTTATTCTCTTGAATGACCTCATTACAATGGCTTTTGTGTACAGTGCTAGTGTTGTTGTTTTGAATTTTCACCTCAAATTTAATTAAAATATTGATTGATTGATATAATTTTTGGCTGCATTAATTGAGCACATGTCTTCAAGCGTAATATTTATCATTATTTATATTATTAAGACACTGTTACCATCATTTTGAAACAAATATCATAGCTGAAGTCTGCAAATTATATGACATTTTGAACAGTTCCTTGCCTACTGATACCCACATATGCTTTATGTTGAAAAATGAAGTCTTGCTACTGTACTGCAAAGAAGAAAAGGAAGGAAGAGTAAAGATGGGACCCAAAAGTTCTAGATTTAATTAGGGAAAGAAAAAATTTATAATTTTTAATAGCAGTGTTTATCCCTTTTACATTTTTTTTTTATCTTCAAGACTGTCTCCCAGAATTCTGATGACAAATAAATGCCTCCATATACTAACTATATCAGTACTGTCCTTGTCACACATGCTGGAGAGCGCCCAGAGAAGCCATGCAGATGGTCTCATGTTCATTAGCATGCACCACGTAGGTCCTGTCTAGCAGGTCTGTCTACCAAAGGAACTTCTGCTTCTTTCTACAGCAAACTTTGATAAAAACTGGCATTTTAATTAATTTGATGCACTGTAATTAATAAGATAAACAAAAGAGTAGGACACACACCCTCCTCCTTCCAAGGTCCACCTAGTCACGAAGCAGTCTGCCACTGTGGAAACACCTGCATGAATTATAATGAATGGTATTTGTACTTGGATCCTGAATGTTGGTATGGACTAGGGGAATAGATGGCATTTCATCTGGCTGAGAGATGTGCTGGTGACAGATACCTTTTCGTGACTGTGACTGAAATTTAAGGCAGATGTCTGCTAAAATGTATAAACATTATATAGGTTTCTAATACATAACTATTTTAATCTGCTATAGTTTTGACTGTAGCATTATATATTGAATGTTGATATAGGTAAGATTCTACTGCATGAAAATCCTGTACAATAGTTGTCCAACATTTCAGAAAGAACCTTTCTGGAACAAGGGAATTAAACAGACTGGTAATATTTTACTATCAGTCTAATCTTCCCTTGAGCCAGTATAATGTGTTATATACCATTCCAACAAAAATGTCATTTTAATTCACCAGCTGCAATTACATATGATTGCTTATTTAGAATAAGCTTTAAAAAAAAGTAAAATATTATGCTGCACTTGAAAAAAAATAAATTGCGTTTGGCTCTAAAGCAATTTTACTTGCTGAAATCATGCTAATAAGCAAATAATGTTTATATGTTGATTTTTTTTTTAATTAAAAAAGTGGCATGCTTAATAATATACAATTTATTTTATCCATTACATAATTTGGGAAATTTCACACAATAAACTGAGGCTCTTTCAAAATATTCAGTGCAATATGCTGCAATTTCAAGATAGCATGACCAATCTAATAGAACCGATTTTCAAGAACACAGTATGTTTGTAGTTCAAAGCAGCCCCTACAGTAAAAACACTAAATATTTTTCATATTTCATTCTTTAGTATTTATGCAGAAATATTTAAACATATATTGTCTTATCTAATATAAAGATTAGCTTTAACTCTGCTGCTATGAAATGTAAGTTCTTCATAATTTCTTAATACCAAGACCAAGGAATATTGCAGGTGAAATATACTGCTTGTATGTAAGTTAAGTGTCAAGTACACACTGGATGCTCAGTAATTAATAACACTTCTGCACAGCAGTATGAGATTGCATTTGCAATAGGGATTGATGACAGATCTCCATCTCCAACACAATAAATTACTTTTGATTTGCATTTTAAAAACCTAAAGATACCCTGAGATATCTTCAGTTAGTCAAACATTTTTACTGAAAAAGAAAAAAAAAACTGCCTTATATCAAAGATTAAAAACCAGTTTATAATTGCTCATATTTTTTCAGAGAACAGATTGTTTGGAAAAACTACTTTTTGCTATTGCAAGCTCCTGTCTTTTGAGAAATCTCTCACCCTCTGTAGTGTGGACATTTTAACAGAACCTGTGCATTACCATCCACATTCCATCCATAGATAATTTTTTCAAGGATTCAAGAATGTCTTTGACCAAACTATTCACAAATGTAAGCTATGGCACAACTTCTAAGTCTGGCCTGCCAACATCCTCCAGATAGGGAATGTACAGCCACATGAAATGTGTGGTTGATCAGGGAATCCAACACCTCCTGCATGGAAACTGGGAAAGAGCAGAAGTACAAGGGACCATGATCAAAGATGGGTCTCCCCTTAGCATGAAGTCAAGACTGCCAGGATACTGGCACCTGGATCTACTGTGAAGGCATAGTTTAAAAAAAGCCCAATCTAGAGATCTACCAGTGCAGGGAAAAAAAAAAATAAAAAAAAATTAAAAAAAAAAAAAAAAAAAAAAAAAAAGAAGAAAAAAAGAGGAAAAAATATGTAGGTATCTACCTACACTTACATAAAAGGTGATTTCTACAGATTTTAGAGAATTCGTAGTGATTCATTCAGGATGATGATACCCATATTCCCCCTTTGTTTCCCATAGTACCCATTGATATTGGTCTACAAGAGGAGTTTTGTTGGAGGATGAAGAAGACCAGAGAAAGGTCTAGAAGGCCTTCAAACTGGAGCAGTCTCACTGGTGTTTCGTGCCATGTATCACATGTACATTGACTTCACTAAAAACCAAGGCAGTACAGTCACAGTTTCTCAGCCCATGAGTTTCTTTCTTCCTACTGAGGCTCTCTGGAGAGAGCAGAGCACAGCTGTGTGAGTTAGAGTGATGTGGCCAAGCATTTGGCAAATTAAGCTCTGCAGTGAGTGAGTTACTGGGAATTAATTCCCAAATTTCCTGTCACTGATCAACACTTATAAAACATATTAGTATTTATCATTAAGTATTTTCCTTACACAAACTTGCTCCTGTGCAGAAAAAAAGAGACACAGATCACCATTCTCCACCAAAAGATGTGAGAAAAACACTTAAAGATGACCCAAAATATTTTAAATCCTTCAACAGAATTTAGTAGCTGCGCAAAATCAAAATCTTCTCTCACTTTTCTAACCAATATACAGTCCTAGAATTTGAGAAAAGGAGAAAATAAATTTGTTCTTGTGAATACTGCTCATACTGTAGTATTTTATGCCTCCTCCAAAATACCCAATTACTTTTCACATTAGTAGTTATTATGTCAACTGCAAAGGAATGTCTGAGGGTTTACCCTCTCAACAGATTGGCTCTTTTAAAGCAATCCTTGGTTTTAACAACCTGGAAGGGGACATTTTTCTAATGCAAGATGTTCTGAGCCAAAGTAATTTCCTGTATCTGCTCTGAGAGCTGAAAATACTTTACTTAAAACCTTTGGTGTGCCTTTCCAGAACAGTCACTCAAAGAATTTTGCAGCTTCCTTTCAACAGTTAGATGCACTTTCCACACCAGCAGGATTGATTAGCATTTGATCACTGTTTTCATAATTACAGGGACATTTAGCACTGAATGAATGGCAGCATAGCAGTTACTATGGCTCAAGATTGAGATTTTATGAGACAACATATTGTTTCTGATGGTGCAATTTGCTCCTGAGTGGATGGATAAATTTGAGAAATTCATAACAGTATCTCTGCTAATTTTCATGGTAGTGAAATTTATGCTAATGTGAAATGGACAATTGTGGGGTCTATTTATTTGGGTCACATCCATCCTAACCTTGGGTTCTTCAGGATGGGGTTACCAAGGACATTTACCTCTTGTTTCCTTTTGTTGGCTACTTTCTAGAATCCTGCTTATTGTGAGCATTCAGAGTCTCCCAGTTTTTCCTAGTTTTGGCTTTTTCCTCTCTGCCTTGCTAGAAAAAGTATCTCTTTTGGTTATTTAGTCTAAACATAACTGTGTTTCCCTCCTGCTCCTCCTAAATTTTACTTTCTTTGATGTCTAACACCTTCACTCCAAGTTAATTTCCTTTTCTTTCCTGTGAAGTTTCTGCACATTCTTTTCTCTTTCCTCTTTTTCTCTGGCTATCTCAATTAATTTTGTACAATCCAGTTTGACTTCATTTGTATTTTTCAGTAAATTTATCTATTCTCTAAGCCCATCCACTTTTCCCTCTGCTCTAGGAATCGACTTCCATTTAGTACGTGTGTCCTGTGCGAGCTTCGTGCCTCTCTGGGAGCACTACACATACCACACTCCGGATTGTCTTAAAACCTTGGTAGCCAATCTGCAAAATTGCTGTAGCTCATCCTTTCAGTAAGGTTATAATGTGTAAACCAAAGGACTTTGCACTTATACACCTCATTTTGCTGTCTCTGGTTCACTCTCAGATTCACTAAGCTTCTTCGTCAGTGATTTATGCAATATACTCTGCATCTGAAGGTCTACTACAACTGCACTTTCTCTGTACTCAGGTCATTTCTCTTTTACAGGGCAATTCTCTTCAAGGTACTTTTGGTCAGATTAATGAACGAGTAACAAAAAAGTCCATTATTCTGTCATTTTAACAGTGTTAAACGCACAAACTTCCCCACAGAAGTGTGTTAAAAGCCCACAGTTCATCTCAGAGGATTTGAAGATGGGATATCACTATCCCTTTGAGAAGAAATGTGCAGATATTTTGCCCAAATTGTTCTTAAAGGACTTAAACACGTATTTCAACACGTAGGACAAGAATTTGTACGATTAGGGTGAAGTTCACTGCTGGGAGGAGAGGCAGTATGAGACCTCTACATTACTCGCATCCCAACTGAGAGTTCAGTGAGTAAACAATGACCAGGTCTTATCTTGTATCCCATCCATGAATTAATTCGATGATCAAGTATTAAACTGTTTATCCAAGTGGTTTTTTCATCCAAGTGCAAGGTCTTGTACATAAAATATGCAGAGCACTGCACTGGGCTCTAGGTTTGGGGTTGATCTCGCTTGACCTTATGTTTAGCAAGTCATCTAACTTCTATTTGTTACCAGTGGAGAGAGGAAGTCCCATTCACAACATGAACTGTGAGCCAACACCAGTTTTACACAACCAATTAACTACACTGGTGCTTTCTTTGAAAAGTGGAACAAACCACATTATTACATAGATATAGGATCACAGAGATGTACATCAGGGAAATAAGTTAGGATTGAGAACATGGCCACCAGCTGATTTCCCACTGATTCTTAATTTAAGCATTGCTTCCCTTAAACTGTTTCTCTCTAACTGTTTTGGTCTAACTCCAAAAATATTAAAGTGTTAGTGTGTTATTTATTCTGTAAAACTATTTGGCTCCTTCTATACAGAGATACAGACAGAGATATATATACAGAAAAGGGTGAGCACCTGTCCTGCATAACCCTGTTTGCTTTAACACTGGTCTGGGGTTTTATGCAGTTATTCCACCACTCCCACAGCTGCTTTGCACTCTTCTCTACCACTGCCACAGTAACATTCATGTGCATGGCCCTTTGCACAGCAGCTGCCAAAGAAAGCTGGGCACACAATCACTTCTCTCTGTTTGCTCCTGTTGTTGTCGTGATTTATTAGGTACAAAGGCAGGAGACTGGCCCCCCCGCACAAGTCGGAAATAGAGTGTTTCACCCCAAAAGGGAGTATGGGGAATGGTGGGCGAGCTACAATGACCAGGTAAGCAAAGAGCAAGTGGCCTTAGGTCAGTGTGATATGTCTGTGAACAGAAGGAGCAGCCCTGGATAATTCCAGGCTAGATCCTCTGTCTGTAATTCCTGTGTATCCCATAAAGTATGTTTAGAAAAGAAAAGAAAAAAAAAGAAAACATGTTGCCACTGCTGATTTATGTGTTCCATCTGACTACCAAAAGAACCCTGCACCATGTTCATTCCAGTGATCTGAACCACATGTCCTGTGTGATGTTGTTGTAATATGGTGCTCTGGGGAGGAGAAATATTACACCTGACTCATTTACCCAGCCGGGCAAATGAAAAGAAGCAGCATTCAAACCTGGAGTAAGGGTAGGTCCACTACATATTAGGGTTGCATTAAGTCTAACCAAAAGAGCTTTTTAAAAGGGCAGAGAAAAACTGATTGATAAAAACACATTCAATATAAAAATGTTGATTCTTCTCAATCAAAATATCTTATGGAAAAATGCTGAATTTTACAGTAGTTCTAAGGAAAGGTTTCAAAGTAATTTTAAATATAGTTTAAAGCATTTTATTCATAACTTTCTCAATTTAATTAATATAATTATTTTCATTTCTTTATAATTATATCTTGCATGACATTAAGTACCAAGGTTGCAATTTAATGAATAACAAATACTATATTTTTTTCAATGTTGCTAGGATTAACTGCTTTAGTATGGCCATTTTTATGTTTCACCTATTGAAATATTTCAAATTACTTAATTCTGTGAAATACTTGGAGATTTCAGCAATTCTTCTCATTTTGAGTCCAGCCAGATTTTCAAAAGTTGAACTCTCCTATGGGACAGAATTTTCATTTCTCCATACATGTCCTTTCATAAATGAATACGCACATACATGCCAAAGATGGTTAAACATCTTTCATGAAACAATGCTCTTAAGAAGCATTGTGTCACTGTGTTGTGTTCTACTAAATGTAAGAACCATTTTACCATTTATTAAAAAATCTACTCATTCTTTATTAAGCCCTGTAGGATATTTATAAATGACACCTTAGAGCACAGAGTGACCAAATTAGACCGTCACGTTTCCCAAGTGCTACATCCCTCAAGAAATTTTATCATTGCAGGAGGAGGTGTTCAGTGAGACACTTGCACAGTGTTATGCTACCCCAGGGTACAACATTCACTCACATACGTAGGGCCGTCAACACTCACACCACACAGAACACACCTGAGGGCTCCTGCAGTTAAAATCCCATCAGAAAAATTGACTGCTGAGTGTTGTACACAAAGCATATTTTTTGTTGACTGGAATGGTTTTTTGTCTATGTGTCATCTGGAATTTTTTTTCTTACATTGCATTGCCTTCAGAAATATTTATTCTTTATTTAAAAGCTATCTGCAATCAATATATAATGAAACTTTGAAGAGTGGAAAAGTACATGTAATTGTCAGACAACTGTATTTTGTTGTACAGTATTCAGCTCTGTTTTACCTGGCCATATATACACACTTGAAAAACTTCTTTTTTATATCTTCACAGTGAAGAATCTGTTTGCATTCCAGACTGTAATCGATCTGAGTCAAGTAGAGAGGAGAAAAAGGTTCCTGTTAAAGAGGATGCCCTAACAGTCAAAAAGACTGGAAACTGTGTCAGTCTAATAGTTCCACAGCAAGACTGTCAGCTGCAAGACCTACTCAAACAGTTAAGAACATCTGCTGCTAAACAGAGAATGCAACTTCATTTGATGGCTGTGTTTTGTTGTCTCCAGCCACAATGTCCTGGCCAATGGTCCTTGTCTAATTTTGTGAGCTCAGCAGAGTTGCCATTGAATAGCATGGGAATCTCCCAGAGAGAACTCAGACATTGCAGGACAGAAACTGGGTACATTCTTGTGTCCCAGTAAGAATCAGACCAGTGGAGAAGTCACTGAGATGTAGGGCAGATGGAAAAAGACAGGGGCCTGACCATTTGTGAACAATGAAACAAACCTCACCATCTCATGGGACAAAGAGGTCCCATGATACTGACCAAATCCCACTTACAGTCTTTAAGTCTAAATAATGCCATGCAATTCATACTGTTCAGCTCATGTCCTCAAATCCCTCGTGCAACATTATGTTTGTGTTCCAAACCTAGTGTGGACATTGTACACATCTGGGCCCAGGTATCCCTTTTTTATTAGTAATACAAGTGGCTTTGGATTTTTCAAGATGAAAAATGACATAAAAATAGAAGCAGTGGGTACATTATGTGATGCCTTGTAAGGCTATTTCTAACTAGGGAAGTTATGACATCCTGTGTCACCTGTATCATTCACTCATATATAATAAATTCAACTAGGGAATGAGATGTTTTCTGAAGCTTTCACAAAGCAGGCATCACAGCATCAGTTTGTTTTTATTTCTTGCATAATATAGACATGTTTGACTTGATTAAATTCAATGAATAAGAAACTGCTTAATAACTCAGGAGTAGTTTTCCTGCTGATACATCCCGTGGTCAAAAGTACTTCTGTAATTATTTATCAGGCATGCCAAACATGTAAAATTCCTCCAATTGCATGCTCTTTGCAGAAGATAGAAGTCAAATAAACTCTTGACTTTGGAGATATAACAGGGAGAGTTAATATTTTTTTCGTTGGTTTGTTGATTGGTTTGTTGGTTTTTTGTTTGTGTGTGTGTGTGTTTTGTGTTTCTTTTTCCTGTTCACTGCTTATACACTTAATTTCAGTTTCAGGTAAGGTGATGGTTTCTATTTTTCCCAGTTCCCATTTCATACCTTTAGCAATGAAAACAATGAAAAACCCTGTTGACCAAGTAGTGCTGAAAACACCTTAAAGCCTGTTCTGCATCAGGAAGCAGAACTCAAGAGTTCAAGAGGTGTCATGGTCCTCTCCCCATCCTGTGAACAGAATGCTCCAGTGTAGCAGAGATGTGCTCAGAGATGCTTAAAAGGGCATTTTCAGACAAAAAGTGTGACATAGCTCTAGTTACCTTAATTAACAATGAGGTCATGATAGTAAAGGAAAGAAGATACATCTCATACCAGGATCATTTTTGCCTTTTGGGTAATGATCACCAATGTACTAGAAAGGTTTTGTTCAGACCAGACCCTTCATTTCTCCAGCATGCTGCTGAAGCAGTTGCCAGAATTAGTATCACTGGTGGCTGCTCTGGGAGGTCACTGGCAAAGGTTTTGTCTATCAGCTCTCTCTCACTTTGTAGTTTCTTTCATACTTACATATTAAAGTCCCTCATATAAATGTCAACTGGGATTTTCATGAAGAAAGGATGTATCAACAGATTACGATTTGTAGAGTAATAGAAATAATTGCTCTAGTTGTTCACAACAAAAAACTACTCTGAAAAATAATTGCAAAACATTGTTTATTTCTAGAACTCAGGACATGAAAAAATTATTTTTCGCCCTGTATAATTCCTCTTTTCTGTTTTGTTGTCATTTATTTCCATAGAAAAAGCAGTATGAGATTAATTTAAACTAAATAACTTGAGTGATATATCATTAGCAGGTTGTGTGTGGCAGAATTGTCTTTTACCTAGGGAAACCACTACGTAGGCATGCAGAGGTTTTCTTAAAAATTTTTTAAAATTAGAGGAATAATACCAACATAAAACATTACAGTGGTAGAGTTGACCTAATTTAGACATTTTTGGTTCTACATCCAGTTATCCAGGTTGTTCTATATTTCTGGGAGGAACTATGGCTTGCTTCTTCATAGTTGTGAACTTCATACTGAAGTTCACCACTTCTACCACTTATTTAATTTCAGTGTTTTTAGCACGTTACAAGGCACTTGCATGCTCCCAGGGGTGAAGAACTTGGGTCACTACAAGCAAAAGAAATAATTATCTGAGATTGCAGAAGACAAGACGAAAGAAAATGCATATTTGCCCCTACTTGAATTCATCACAGGCACACACACACACACACACACACACACACACATCATCCCTCATGAAGGATCAAGTTTTAATTAAGTCTACAGATAGCACACAAACCCTTTTCAGGTAGAGTAATTATGTCATTGAGTCTTTAATAAGGTTTCAGCAGAGGAGTCTAAAAGGAGAACAGGTTCTCCCTATTCACTTTGAATAACAAGGGTTCTCTTTGGCAGAAAGTTATATGGGCTGAGCCAAGTACAGAAGTTTATCCTGCTTATCACTGCCAGCTGCTGCTGGGGATAACATGGGAAGGTTTCTCCCTTAAAGACTCAAGAAGTCTGCACAGTGTTGGAGCTCTACCTTAATTGCAACACTTCAGCAACTGAAACATCTGGGCACAAATTTGCTACCAGTTTTAGCTTCATAAAATTTAGACCAGTGCTCTAAAATATGAACTTCCATTCAAGGACTTGTAAATTTAAGAATTTGACATAATTCCTTATTGTAGTCTCATGAGGACAGGTTGCAAACATATCATACATATCTCCATCAAGTTGTCCAGTGTGTCTTTGCAGTTGTACCATTTCAAATTTGGAGTTAGATACCCATATTAGTATGTGACAGAGAACAAAAATTCCCTTACATTTTTATAGTTCCACTTATGTTTTGGTTTCCACTGCTGAATAATACTATGCAGCTATGCATTCTGAGCTTTCTTTAAAAAAAATGAATTCCACCATTTTAAACTAATTTTCCTAGTTCAGTCAAAGATATTAAGAGAACAAGTGACTTACTTTCAAATTGCATATGCTTTCAGTAACTGTCCCCAGTACCAGTCCCTAGGCATTCAGCATCAGAATTAATTTTAGCAGCTCTGGGTAATTAATGAGAATAGCACCCTTGTTAAAATATGAGGGTTTTCAGCTGCTGTGTCTGTAAATTCGTCTTCCTGTTTTTCATTTCTTCTGCATTTTGAAGTGCCTTACAATACAAATTTGCTTCACTAGCACCTGGCTAAAGAAACACTTGTGGCAGACCTATGCACTCTCTCATAAATTATCATACAACAGAGGAAAAAATGCTGCAACAAAGCTTCTACTACCTCAACAAAGACAAAAGACAAAGTGATCCATTCTAGATAGTTAAAAATGTGTAAAGGAGGGGGAATATTTTTTTTACATCTAAGTGTATAAAAAAGCAGTTAATACCTCTCATGGACAGAAAAAAAATCCTTAAAGACAAAACTCAAGTGTCTCTAAAGAGATTCAGTAAGAGAAAAAAATGAGAAACAAAACTAATTGCTATTCTGTCATCAAGTGGACAACTGTAGAAGAAATATTTGGAATATCAGGTACTTCAAAGTTTTCTCATTTATTCCAATTTCATTTCTTGTACATGTTATGTAGGTCCGGCAGGCAGGAAAAAAACCAGTCTTTCAAAATCAAAACACATTTTAGTAAAGACAGTGGAGAAAAAATTACTGTCTGGTTCTCAGAAAATCTCTCTGTGCATAAAGTTGAACCTAATTAACCTATAGCAAAAGAAATTTAAAAAAAAAAAAGTGCTGCAAAAGGTTTTATTTTACCAAAAAAAACCCTAAAAAAACAAACAATGAACTAAACAAAAAACCCCAAACAAAAGACCCACCCAAACATTTTGGTATCACTGATTGAAGTTTGTTGCCTTCTCCTCTGCTTTATTCAGTACAATGTGCCAACAAAAGAGAAGAGTAGGGTAGAAAAATTTGTATTCAGCCAAACTCTGCAGTGGAATTCCTTTGAGAGTTCAAAAGTGTAATTCTCTTTTCAATTGATGGAGCCAAAATCTGATTACAAGAAAAATCTAAAATTTCACTATCCTAAAGTTTGCCATCATTGAAGACTCAAGGCAGAGCTGGGCATAGTAAATGTAAACAATTTCATTCCTAGACATCCTACTCTATGTCTGTGATCTGTCTTTATTTCTCTGGTTTTAAGTTGTGAGCATTGCGTGGTTTCCATTTAACTTGACAGAGTACCAATCAATATGCAGTTAGAGCAGGATCTTAAAGTATTATCACAGCAATTTATCCACAACCCAGTTTCATGCCAATATGAGAAATCAAGTATAAGAAGCTCCTTTCACAGAGGCAAAAAATGATTGCACACTTCAGTCCAGTGTTGACTTCCTAGTAAGTATGTGCAGCATGATAAAGCATAGGATACATTTCTGACACAGAAATTCTTTACCTATAGGGTTCACTCCTTACTGAAAAATTATAGAATCTAAAAGATAAACCCAGCATCACTGTGTTCACCACCAAACCATTTTCCCAAGTGCCACATCCAAACGTGTTTTGAACACTTCCAGGGATGTTAATTCTACCACTGCCTTGGGCAGCCCATTCCAATGCCCCACCACCTGCTCAGTGAATGGTGTTTGTGTCCTATTCAGTTCGTAATATCAAGGAATTTGCATTGAATAATGGTCAAGTCTTTCAGACTTTTGCACAAAATTTACATTAAATGGCCATTGGGTCTCCTTCAGAGCCCTAGGATCAACATGAGAGCCACATGCACAGATTACTCTTGGGCAGAGTACAAAGTGAGTGAGTGAGTGTATCAGCCAAGACTGACCCAAACCCACACTGAGATTCCAGGAGGCTGGTGACTTGCTCCACTAAAGATTTAACTGTTTGCTATCTTTGCCAAGGGCTAGATGCAATCTCAGATTTCATCCTTTCCCTTTCCCCAGGTTCTTCAGCCTCATAAGCCTCATATCCCTCCTTAATTATTGTCTCTTTAACTGCGACCAGGGAGGGAGTAGTGTCATCTTGATGGTTTCTGGGTTTCTGTTGGCCTGCTAGGTTTTGTTCCCAAGAGAGACATTGCTCTGTCAAGGAGAGATTTTGTAAATAATCTCTAAGATCTGTCTTGTTCTCAAGGACACAGCTTGTGTTTTCTATTCTGTTCCCATAACACGGGAGAAGAAGCTGGTCTAGTTATAAGCTACCTCACTTCAGTATGAGACACAGACATAGAAGCAGGCTGCACCAAGCAGAAGCATTGTGCCAGGCTGCACAGTATGAGGCATTATATCTTGGGCCTGGATCATGGAGCCATCATAAATAAAATATCTTAAGCCTTCTGATAAATGGAGTTGAAGTCTTTATGCTCGGGGGAAAAACACAACCACAACTGGTAACCCCTCAAGCTCAGACAACAACAACAGAGTAGCATGTTGTCTTCACAAACTCTTATAATCTGACATTCAGGCCATGAAAATATCTACATACATTTAGTACACTTTTAAAGGGTTTGAAATCCATGCTAAGGCAGTGCTTGAAGTCAGGAGGGGTGCTAGAATACACCACTTTCTTTGGGCAAGCATTTCTATTTGCATTGACTAATCCTTCATGTTAATGGCATTTATTTCACCCCTGTGGCAGGCAGGCCTGTCACAGGTCTTTCTAAGACTTCACCAGGAGGACATCCAGGACTGGATGTGGGTCCTCTCTTTCTGCCTGATCAAAGTTACAAGTGCCAGATCAAGTGCAAGTTCTCCCTCCTGGTCCAGGTCAAACACAGCAGCACATGGGACAAGGTTTCATGGTCATCATATGGAACTAAGGCAAGATCTCACCTGCCAAACAATTCAAATTCTGTTCCTGCTGCTGTCACTGAGATCCCACTGAGCTCAGGACTCAGCATGATCAGTGAGCCAGGGCTCTCAAACAGTTCTCAACACGTACAGAGTATGTGTTGCAAGGAAACGAGTGAGTGGTCCTCAGAGGGAACAGTTTTCCTCTGCAAGACATTAGTGCCAGCTCCTGCTCAGTCCAGAACTAGACCCTCAGAGATTCACAGAGTCAAAGTGACCAGTGCTACAGTACAGAGTTTGCTTTCCCTTCTTGCTCTGATTGGGGTACAGCAGAAGGAAGGGATTGTCTGAATAGCAAGTTAGAAGCCACCAGATGTTTTTCCTGGCATTTTGGGTGTAGGGGCCTAACAGTCAACTTCCAAGATACAAATAACATCCTGGTGAGCATTGCAGCAAAGGTGGGGGAACCCATATATACTTATACAGCTCATTTCCCAGTCCTCCCTCTCTTAAAGTACCCATTGTTTTACATTGTGTTTGTCTACTGGATTCTGTCATGCTGCTTTTGAAGGGAAATCTGTTGACATATGTTGTGTTATATGATCCATCGTAATTTCATGTAACATAATCACAGATGCAAACCCACCAGGAGGTTTTGTTTTACAGTCAGCATACAACTTTTTTTTTTGATTGCCAGAAGTGCTATTAAATTGACAGTTTGAGGGAAACCTCCACATGAAGGCTGGTATAGTCATCTGTATTTAGTAAAGTATGTGCTTTGCAAACTTCTGCTGCAGGCTAATATATGAGGATATCTATTGCAGACTTAAAAAGCAAACAAAAACCAAATTTGTAATAATCTGCCAGGGTCTCCAGTGTTGTTGTCTTTTCACAAATCCTAAATGGCTATAGCAAATGTTTTGGAAACCAAAGGAAATTGTCTAAAGTTTTGATGCATTTTGTATATATAAATCATGTTTATTTGTATGTGTAGACTTTCCTGTTGACATCATTTCAGAGTCATTGTCTGTTTCAGCTAAGCAATATTTCTAATGTCTTCCTTATTTCCAAGAACTATATGTTAATGTATGTGCGAACACCAGCTCATCAGACTGAGGAAGATGTAAAAGGAAATACTGTGTGTTTATAAGGGCCACAGCTGGCTTTTCTTAGGTATCAAGAGGAGACAAATTAGCAACTTTGATAAAGAGTATGATGGGATCTGAAGAGAATTTACCCTAGAGGACTCATTTTGCAGAAAAGTGGAGCAAAATGTTTATTGCTGTCTCCAAACTCATGTTACCATAAGAAGCTGTTTATACAGCTTGTCTGGTATTTCTTTCCTACTAGGATCATAGTTTCATTCTCTGAGCTAACCTGCAATTTGGAAAAAAATTAATTTTTTCTTTAATTTAGTGGCAGGTAGCTTGCCAAGTACCTTGATGAAGAAGTTGTTACCTATTACCTACAATCAGTAAAGCCCCTTTCCATGTATTACTCCAATGCTTCCAAATAGTGGGACATAAACAGATTTTTTTCTCCAGCCTTAACCGGTTACCCTTCTTCATTTCCCAGTCTACAATCCCTGCCCCATACCAGGAATCCATGTTCAGAGCACTATACCAAGCTCCTTACCACTGGAAGCCCAGACACCTGCCTCTGCACTCTATCCAATCCAAGTCTCTCACTCACTCTCTTCAAGCATTTAATTCTTCCTCACCCCTCTATGCATCCCTCAGTCCCACAGGGCCTCTTCCTGACACCAGCCCAACAGAAGGGAAGCCATCAAGCTCCCCCAGGATGGACTCTGCCTAGGGCCTCAATAGAGGGGTCAGCAGTGGCCATGAACTAGCACAGGACAGGGGATGGCTGGGTGCACAACTGGCCTGTGAAATGAGCTGACATGCTGCTTGTTCTCCCAGAACATACAGGTATAAATGATAGATATATAGATATAAATATATTGCAATAAATAGATATAGATGAAATTACAATCAGCTTTATGGTGAATATAAACTCTGAAATACCACATACCCTTAATACAGGTACAGCAATTATATTTTTAACTTTGTTGCAAGTTACCATCTTATCTTATTTGTGTTTACAGCTCTAATGGGAAATCAGTTTCCTGGGCCCAGAATGAGAAAAGCAGCCGAGGAGCACACCTTTGGCAGAGGTTGTCAGTCCACATCAACAAAAAAGAGAACCCCAACCAAACTGCAGTGATCAAGCCTTTTTCTAAAAGCACAGATAGTAGCCGACACAGTAGCAGCGCTACATTTCCCGAGGCTAGTGCCAAAACGCTTTATGACGTTTCGGAGGCCGAAGAGCAATACCCAGCTCAGTACCGACCACAGACTCCCTCACCAATCAGCACTTTGAGCCACAGAACTGCCTCTGTCAGCCGAACAGAAGACGAAGCCCCCACCTTCCAGTCAGAACCTCCTCAGCGAAGCAGCTCCTCCCAAGGCTCCCTCATGGAGCAGATCAGTAGTGTCGTTACTCGCTTCACAGCCAACATCAGCGAGCTGAACTCTATGATGCTTTCAACACCTACTCCAGGGACAGTGGGGGCTGCTCCTCTCTGCTCTTCATACCTGATTCCACGGGAAATCCAGCTCCCCACAACAATGACCACGCTGGCGGAGATCCAACCACTTCCTGCCATTGAAGTCAATGGCGCTTCACAGTCTGCTAGGAAACCTTCAGACGACAGCATCAAAGAAGGCACTTCAGAGACCCCAGCAGCCAAGCAAGACCTGGAGGAGTTGGTGGCTTTAACTCCTCCTTCTCCTTTTAGAGACTCCATCGATTCTGGAAGCGCATCTCCCAGCTCTCCAGCTTCTGAATCAGCTCTCTGTATCCCGTCCTCCCCCAAATACGACACGCTCCTCATCAGAGATTACACTCAAAGTTCTTCATCGCTGTGAATGTAGTTCAAGATGATGTTGGATATCAACAACTACAAGCAAGTTGGATATCAACTACTACAAGTGAGGGGACAGCCAAGTCTTCAAGATCTCCAGTGTTTACGCAGACAGAGTGAGAGGCGTTGGGTCATCTTGTGAGGAATGGAAGGGAAGAAGAGGAGTCACTTGAGAGGTGGAAACATCAGATTAATTATGCTGATTTAAAGACAAAATGACTCTTGGCAGATTATCGTGGCCTTAAAAAAACATGGGCTTTTCAGAAACACTGAATCTATTTTTGAGGGCTTATAAGGAGTCTGTTAATCCAGTTACATACCAAGTGCTTTGCTTTAGTATAACAATGAACTGTGTGTACAATATAGGGGACGGGGGGGAACTAGACTGTAAACAACTGTACAATGGTTTGTTTGTTTACTCTGATCCCTTGCCCAGAAGTGAACCTTGATCTTTTATCAAGAATAGAAGACCAAACATTGAATGTACATTTTCTAACAGACTCAAATCTGGGACCAACCTGTCAAGCTTTCTTTCTTTTTTTTTTCTATGAAGATCTCAAAAAGCAGTAATGTATACGAAACTTTTTGCTGAAGAATATTGTGTCTGTGATACGTTACACGTGGATAACACTAAGTTGAGGCTTTGCAGTGAGTGACTGCAATATAGAGGGCTTTACAAGTGACTTCTCAACCTACACATTTGTTTATGAAATTCTCTTCTATCAGTATCAAATTTCAATTTGTTAACATTGGATTCACCTTCACAACAACAAAACCCAAGGAAGATTTCCTGACTTTCACCATGTTGCCAACTAATAATGAAGTAGCAAAAAATATTTTCTGGAGTACTGTTTTGTAATTCCTTTACCAGGGCAAGTTGTTGAGATGAATATTCTCTTTCTAGCAGCACGACCAAGCTATATTGTAGCTGCACTCCGTAGTGAAATTAATTTTTATGGACATCCTCGTGATAATGTTACCAGTTAAAATACTTATTCAGATTCCCATCTTTGCTTGTAACAAACAGGTAAACACCATAAGGATTTTCTCCATCCTTTGAATGACAGAATTATAGGATACCAATTTGGATTACCATGAATGCTAACTGTCAGTGGGAAAGGTTATCATAATCATAATTAATATATACACATATACGGAAAAAATCCTGTGTCAAAGTCTGCTTAGAAGTGATTAAGCTACTCTTTAATAAGCAACAATTTTAAAATTTGTTTCGCTGCTGATGCCTTGCAGCTATGAACAATGACAAAAAAAATATACATTCAAAGCAATACAGAGTAAAGGTTAAAACAAAGAAGACCTAACGAGATATGAACCAAGAGAATCTTTGTTTCTTAGCAACTCACAGAAGAAACAAGGGGATTCCTCCAATTTTTTTTCCTATATCAAGGTAGTAAAGTTTAGTGCACTTCATACTGTCACAGCACTTTTTTAATACAGGCAGGGAAGAGTTTTAAAGTTTGAATAGTAGCTAAATAATTTTTGATAGGTGTAGTTACATAGAACTTGTAAGTCAGACCCTAAACGCACACTGTATTTGCTCTCTTCTTCATGACATAGCTGTCCTCAGGTGCCAAACTTTTATGGGTTTGTTTATTTTATTGAAGGATAGCATGAAATGATGAGTAATGTACTTCAATTCAAAGTTGAGTTGATGTAGCCTTATATAGAAGACAGCCTCAAGGAAGGGAGCCTTGAAATAAGGCTGCTATATGTTATTTTCAAAACCTTTAGATCTTGTTTATTCAAAGATAACAAATATTTTGCAATCAAAATTCATACCTCCTTTTTCTCCCCTATGTTCAAAATAAATATTTGATCAAACAAGTGAAAGATGAAAGCACATTCACATATTTTAGCAAAGAGCATTTTCTATTCTTTTGGGATGCTTGTTTCACTATTATGTGTTGCACCCCAATTTGCTGCTCAACAACATTTAAAAACAAAAAGTAATAGATGACTGAATCCAGACCAGCACCTCACAGAGATACTCTGGTGACTCCAGAGCCAGGCAGTGTTATCCAATTGCAGTCTGGGCATGCTTGTCTTGTCAGGTACAGTCATTTATCAGCTTTGCCTATAGCATGAACAGGCAGGTCACAAAACAGCTCTACTCCAGAAGGCAGATCCCTACACTAAGGCAAGACTGAAGGTCCTTGTTGCCCATATGCAGCTCTTGCCTCCTCGCATGACTGATCAGCACAGACTCAGCTCTGTGCAGCTGCACGGTTCCCAGACTAGAGCTCAGTTTTCCCTCTTGGTTCACAGTACTGGCATGTCTCATCGTTCCCTAGCTGTCCATGTCTTCAGGAGAAAGCATCTTCTGTCACAGGTTGCAACCCACATTTAAGAGAAAAGCATGTCCAACCAGTCTGTGATACAAACATCCTTATTAGGGGAGTTTAGACTCCTTAAATGTTGTTCATGGAAGACTTATATGATAATATTTGTCTCCCATCAGTGCAATATTGTTTTAATATAAAGAGTGTACTGAGATAACTAATGTGAATTTCAAAGGGATTCTATTACTATCTGTCCTCTTGTACTTCAAGCTATTGACCAATGTTCTTACAAGAACATCCTCCACCTTGATCTTTCCCTAGTATTTTAGGTCCCCTGTAGTCTTTTCTTATGGTGGTGGACAATTAATATAATTGTATTCCTGCTAAAATCTGTGGGTTTCACTGCACTGTGAAATAACAAGCAGTGGAAATAAGGATCATACACACAAACATAAAAACCTTTCCTTAAATACAAAACTAGTAAAAAGGAGTGAAAAATAGATACTGTCAAGCTCAGCGTAAATATACCTCTTCTGCTCTCAAACTGTACCATAGCTATTGCTCAGAGCTTCCTGACAATGGTCGTGTATACTGTCATGACAATATGGGTATGAAGATGCACCATGTGCCCAGAATGCATGCTTTAAGAGCCTAAAACCCTAATGTTGTGCAACTCAAATTTTAAACACTTTTGTTCACTGTCACTTTCACGGGAGTCATGTATCTTTTGCGTATCTATCAGCCACAGCAGACATTTTAATGGCACAAGGAACCATGGATGGACCCTGCTGAGATAGTACCCTCTTGGAGTCAGTCTACTTTTAATGAAAGATGGGCAACCTTAGGGGTATTTAAAGAAGTCAGAATCCACTTTAATTGTACAGACTGGAGTGCATCAATGTCATTTTTTATTATGCGTTTGAATTTCAACAAAGGGAAGAAAGGTTTTATGGAGAAGAAGGCAAAAATGATGTAATGCCTGTAGTAATAATCCAAATGAGCCCAGTGGAAGATTTGCAAGACTGGAAAGTTCTTTGGAAGAAGCCAGTGGGTTTCACATAAGAGAAAAAAAATATGAATGACAGACATCATGACTTCATTATGCTGTTTGTATGCTAGTCTCTGTTTAGGACATTATGATAGAGTGGCAAGGGTTTTCAGTTCATAAATGCAAAAGTTACAGTCACAAACACTTTTCAATCTAACTAAAGAATGTGCAAGTACCAACTGAATGGCTTGAAATTTGCCTTCCAATTTAGTGCTGCTGACACAAAGAGAATTAAAGGATTTGAAACTACTGTCATTCTTGACCACAGGGACCTCAAAAAAAATCTCTTATTTCTTTTGTGCTTGAGACTAACCCTAAAGAGTGGTGGTGTAATCACCTCTGGATCTATGCTTTTGAAATAATGTGAGTCACTCTGTCAGGCCAGTTGGAAAGAAGCCTTCGCAATACTGAAGAACTGTATTTTTAAATTGTCTCTGAAAAATGATTGCATGACTTTGAAAATGTGCTTCCTTATACTTCTATCTGAACATTTGGTGCCTAGACTCATGCAGGTACCTTACACCAGAGATTTTTAGACCACAGTCAACAAATCACTTGTTGATGTTTCATGGGAGCCTGGTTGATCACAAGGTGCTGGCTTCTTCCATTGATTTCCAGCAACAAAAGTGCGATAGAAACTAAATGCCAATTCAAAAACGGTTATAAGTTCTAAAAGTAAAAAAAGAAAAAAAATTTATGTTAGTTTGCTTGGATGTTTATTCAGTTGCTGTTTGTGAAAGGAAAACTTTTGTTAAAACCTAAGAGAATAAGCTATCAAAAGAGAGTAAATGGGAAGCCCAATTCATGACTCTCACCCTGGGTGATAGAGTTCCCCTGTGAATGTTTTCTTTAGTGTGCAAGACCAAACTGAAAGACAGGAAAGCTGTGGGTGCAATTTCTGTAAAGAAATTTGTGTAATTTCTTGTTATTCTGCTTAATACATCATTTATGAGGTGAGAGGATAAAAGATGACAGCAACAGACAGCATAGAAAAAGGTCGGTTCCTTAGGGAAATCAGAGCACTATGCTCAGGACTAGTAATGTGACCACTAAATTTTTATTGTATTGGAGACCAGTGTCAGGGCTGACCTCCCCCAAAAAAGCTTTGGAGCCTAAAGTTAGGATTTCAGTAGAATTTAATATTTACATTTTAAACTCAATTTTAAAACAACTATTCAAATGCCACCTTACTTCAGCAACCAGCATAGTATGTCTGTGCATGCTCAGAACTAACCTGATCATCAGACATCTAAGGATCTTTGTACCTAACTCATGTTAAAACCCACCCAGGATGCAGAAAACACTGGTTCCTAGGTTAAATCCCTGCATATCCCACAAGAGACTACACAGAATGCACTGTACAGTTTCCTAGCTGGAAAGTGCTCCAATGATCAGTGTTGAGATACCCTCTGCTCATTTCCCCAAGGTAGCTTCACAGGACAGGAACAAATTCAAGAGTACTGCAGTGGAAAAGGAACAGTGCAACCTGAAAAGACATACACTCAATAAAAGTAGAGATAATATGTGACCATTTAATATAAAATACTTTAAAAATCTCTGGAGCAGAGACAAGGTATTTTAACTCCAAAGAAGTGGAGGCAATCTTTTGTCTGTGATACTTATTGGCTAAAAAAAAAAGTTAAATGCTTCCCTGAAAAGTGTTTTTGTGACAGGAGGGAAGGATGTCCCCTTAGATAACTTTTTATCTGCAGAAATCTTATTTTCCATCTGGAGTTCTCAGACCCCATCAGAGAAAGGAGAGAATGAGTCTTCTTGGGTAGGTGAAGGAATTAAACTTGAGGTTCCTACTTCTCTGAGACTGCAGAAAAAGGGACTAATTTCATTTTCCTCCAGCCACCTTTTACAAAGGTGGCCTGGCCCATCTTTGAAACAAAATATATAGTTGCCTCCAAAAATTGATCCCAGTGCAAAAATTAGCATTTTCTGCACATTACATTTCCGTACTGGCTCAAATAGAGTATTCCTAGACATCTCTTTCCTTGTTGCGTTGTTTTCTTGGGCACTAACTCTCTCACAAACTCCACAGAAAGGTTGGATATTTAGCAAAAGCTCCTGACCTCCACACTAGAGCAAAAGAACTACATTATTACACTGAATAATTTCAAGTGCTGAAGTTCTTTGCTGGCAGTGGCCCTTAATGTCTTTTGGTCAATGGAATCATTCCAGATTAATATTCATATAAAGAAAATCAAGGTTGGATAGTGGCCACTGAAGTCTAGATTTGACTATTTGTTCAGCAGAGAATGATAATGACAGGATATTCTTCCCACTCTCTTTTGAATCAAACAGCAGATGGATTTTATTAGGTTCATTCCTGAAGCTAGGCTTGGTGAATAGGTCATTCCTACCATTCATCTTTATTGGTCCTAGTCTATCTGATATCCCAATGGGAAAGTCATACTCTAAATGTGTTAAGGGATGTGAGTGAACATCTCCAAAAATACCCAAGAGGTCATAGTTTTCTGGCAGTTTAATGAATCTCCAAAAATGAAGTCAATACTCTCTATGAACAAGAAAATCCTTCATCTGCTACCCACTTCAGTGTCCACTTAATTTAGTAAAGATCGAAGTTGAATTACCTGAATTCACTTTTTTCTTGCAGTGGTTTATTATTTTATCCTCTATTCAAATCCTTTCAATTGCCACCCACAATTTTATACTGTGAAAAGGAAAAGAGATACAGGCCAGTGAAGCACAAAGGTAAGTAAAAAATTCATCTGGGTGATGAATTGGTGTATATGGCTGGTTTTGTCTCACCTGAGCAATGACAGTACTAACAAACAATAAACATTAAGTCACTCCGATCTGCCAAATGGGAACAAATATACTATGTATATTACATGTACTAATAGGATTATATGGCAGCTGCTGGTGGTATTTGTAATTAGAAATCTATATAGAATATAGATGTTTTAGAGAGATGGTGCCAATTCCAAAAGATTTATGTGGGCTACAAGTGCTTGTAAATTTTTTTTTTTAATTTGCTAATAACTTATGAAGAACTGGTTTCAAACATTCTGTGACCGTTTGTTCTTTTTTATGTTGTTGCTGCTTATACTATTAAAACATAGAGAATGTAAAGTTATTATTTTGATGTGAACTGAAAAAGATTTTTCATAAAATTTAACATTTTTATCAGCTTTGGTTTGCTTTCTACCTGTACAAATGTAATTTATTTTAGCATTGAAGAATACACTTGCTTGTTTCTCAGTTGTCTACATCATGTTATAGTTGGTGTTTATGTAGAGTCAGGTACTTTTTGAACAGTATTAAAAAGAATCTGTGATATGACTGAAAACTGGATTTTTTTTTTCTCCAAAACACTTACAGCTATGTTTTCAGTGCATTTTTCTACAAACCAGGGATGCCTATGCACAAATCCTTGAATTATAATCTTTCTCTCTCATTTACTCCTCCCTCTCAGTTGCTTTAAAGGATTAACTTAACATTTATGGTATCATAGTTACATAATGTTCTATTATTGTTTGATCTATACTATCATATAGTATTGTTTGATCTTTGTCTTTTGAAGCACACACAATCTCATTGATGGGGCATATATAGATTTGAGGGAAAATAGTAAAATAAACTAGTCTTGAGCAACAGAAAACAAAGCTGTCCAACTTGGAATCATATGCCAAAACTTTATTTTTATAGATGTCATAAGAAACTACTTTACTCCTTTAATTGTAGTTTCACATCTAATCTTGAACTGCAAAAAAATATCAGACAAATTTTTTATATCCTTTTATAACTTGGTTTCTAGAGTTCTGCCTTTGTGACCATTAGGAATAAATGTCTTATCTCAGGTCTGGCTACATTCTGTTTCCAGCCAATAGATTTTTTTTCTATACCTTCCCTGCAAAATGCTAAAAAACCCCAACCAATCAAAAAAAAAAAAAAAAAACANAAGAAATAAACTTCACAGAACAAAGCCAAGTTTTAGTTTGGAAATCCTCTCACTGCCATTCAAATATCTGAGGTTTTTATTAGTCTTAGTATTCTTACATAGACTGGCATGAATTTGGAACAATCCAATAATTCAGTTGGAATAATTTCACTGCATGCAGTGAAATGCAGAGTATGAACTGCAGCACTCAGATAAAAGCCTTATATACATTATTTTCTAAACACATCTCTAGAGATACTGCTGAATCAGTTTATTTGCTGTTGAAAAATTAAGGGGAATAATTAATAACACAACGGTGGGCAAAGTGCCCAACTCCAGCTAAAAAACAATGAAAATTCACATCCTATCTATGAACCATCTAAGACTCTACACCCCAAAGTAAATTCTTTAAGTGTAGAAATCCACAGCAACTGATTCAGTGAAATTTACTGCTTTAGGTGAAGAATATTTTACCAAAAGAAACATTGCAACTATTTCAATTTGAAGAGAAAGACTTTGAAAACCATATGCAACATCTCATTTCATTGCAGAATATTTTTAAAGCAGTCTCTGGAACACTAGATCAAATTTGTTTCATTTGCAAGAGCAATTAATTTATGCCATGCTCTGTGACCACCTCTCAGTCGTGTTTCTTCTGAGTTTCTGTTATCACTACAAAATGATGACATTTAGAAACTAATTAACTAATAAATCCCATTCCAGATTAAATCACAAATCAATGTTTACATTGATTAAAAAGAGAGGGGTGCAATTCCATCATACACCTTCAGAAATATTAGGGCAATTAGTAATTGAAAATGAGAAAAGCAAAAGCTCAATTTCTTAAAAAGTCCAGAGTCTAATTTCTCTGTCTGGCTGGAGCTTTATCTTTCTTTTGTGTTTGGTCCCTAACTGCTATTTGATACTAGAGAAGCCTTACTGCCAATACTGTGCTCCTCAGCTAAACTAATACATGGACTGGGTGCTCCTTTCCTTCTCACATCCTCTGTCTGCTCACAGAACATTGGGAAAAGAGCTGGAATTTTAAGAACTACAATCTCCTTTGTGTCTGTTCAGGGACTATTTATTAAATTTGTTGTCTTATTGTAGGAGTTTAAGACCAAATCACAATGCAGTGCATGAGGCATTTATTACTGCAAAGGAAATGGATGAGCTTTCTTTTACATATACAGAGACATTTGTGGTGTATTCACATTTTTTCGGGGCAGTAGTTTCAAATCACCATCTGCTTTTATTTTGTTTGTTTGTAAACCAAGTCTTACAATTTAGTCAGTTCTTTAGACTAAAACAAAGCAACCAGCATGCTCACTATGATTTTGTTTAATAGGCATTCAAAACTTACCTTCACATAACTTACTATATTTAACTTATTCCCAAAGATCAGCAAATGAAAACCTTCCCTGTTAAGAGTTTCCTGGGCTTTTTCACATGTGTTGCGAACATATGTGTCATAGAATCACATGATTTTTCATTTTGGAAAAGACCTCTAGGATCATCAAGTTCAAATGTTAACCCAGCATTGCCAAATCCACCAGAAAATCTTGTCCCCTGGCCCCACATCCAGGTGTATTAACATTTCCGGGGATGATGATTCCACTGCATCCTGAGCAGCCTGTTCCAATGCTTGAAATATGTTCACACATATATAAGGAGTGAGACATCGGATTTGTGTTTGTTTGGTGAGGTGAAGAGTAGGCTTAAGTGCTTGTCACAAGATTTGTGTGGTGTGTTACACACACACTGTGGGCTGGTCCTTGGCCCTCAGAAGAGTAATTCGCAGAACCTGCTTCTCCTCTACTGATCACCTTCTGCCTAAGCCACTCCTGAGGTGCTGCAGAGCTTCCATAATGAACACTCTTAAATGTGTGTGTAAGCACCAAGAATGTCACTTGTATCTTGAATCTAAATCACTTTAGACTGATATTTAACTAGCTGTGTAAACACATCACTGATGAACCCAGAGAGGAAGATGCCAAGACAATATAGAATCCCAAAAATCTGAGGACTATCCTAAGACTGAGAGGATAAGATTTACTTTCAGAAGATGAACATAATTGGAGGCCCCAAATTTTAGGTGTCAATGTCAAGCTTACAAAAGAAATGCCAATGAGGCAAAATATGAAAAGGAGATGTCCTGTATCTATGTAGAATGAATAAAAGCAGCAGCATATAGAATATTGAGATAAATTGAGGAAAACAAATAAGGAAAAGTACAAAAACAAAAACAAAAAAAAACCAAAACAAAAAATTTAAGACTGTATTAGAAGTGAGATAGTACTGGAGAGTAATCATGAAACTGTGAATTTAGGAAGCAATTAAAAGGCCGGCATTCTGAAAAGTAGCTCCACCTGAAAGTAGACCAGTCAAAACTACTAAATATCACACTGGCATAGAGCAGGCTTTACAGATTGGGAGAGCAGGAAAGAGCAGGAAAGAAACAATGTAAAGATGTAATTGAGGTCACTGGATTTCCATGCTGGCATCATACTGAAATCCTATCACAGTTACAAACTGTGTGAAATGACTTTATCTCCTGATAGATTATTTTGTCCCATGTCCTCTTCTGAGTCATTGTTATTTGATGACCAGAAAGATGCTGAACAGTTAGACATTTGGTGAAGGAAAATCTGGCACCAAGTTAGTGCAGCAGAATTGAAATAAATAAAGAGTTACCATCCTCTTTGGTAAGACAAGGCTGGCCAGGACTGCCTGTATGTGACCACCAAATATCAGAGAGTGGTCATCCAAACAGGGTTTTCCAAGCTTCATCTTAAAGCAATATAACAGGGTTCCTTGGCTTGTGCCACTTCCAGTTTATCCCAGCTGCCTCACAAATATCCCTGGGAGGCTTGATCCATTAGGTCACAGAACACCAGGCTTCTTGATTGCACTGCTGTTCCAACACCAACTGCATCTGCTCAGGCTAGGGAAAAGCATAACAATAGCCCAGTTGTAACACAACATTCATGTCTCCAGTGAATTAAAACTCCCAACCACAAATGAAAATCCACAGCTGAATACAGCTACAGAGAACTCACATCTGCTGCAAATACCCACAGAAATAAAGGGGAGCTCACTGGGCAATCACAACCTGAATTCAGACCAAAAGGTGCACATTTCCTGTAACATACAGCAAAACTCTGCCTGTAGCTTTGTTTGAACAGTCTGAATGCCAAAGGAAAGGAAAGAAATCATATAAAATTGCATAAAAATTTCCAGCATTGCTACTATAGATTACATGAATATATAGGAATCACCTTTGCCTCTATTGTACCTCGGTTATCTGATGACAGACCGTGGAATAGTGAGTTTCTAATTTCTTCATCATCCTTTCACTACCCCAATCATACAACAAATACACAAGACAGTAACTGACAGAGATTGTTCAATCATCTCACACTGCTATCATCAACAGCAGCTGTCTTCCAAATAGATTGGGAGATACAAGCAATGCTTCAACACTGGCTCAGAGGCAACACGAAGCCAGCTGAAGGAACATGTTTTACCAAACAAGTTAATAAAGAGACTCAGATTACAGCAGTATCAATCCCGAATAATTTCACTGAAAATATTGATGATGAATGTGAATGAGACTTATGAGTGTGTCATAAGATCAGGGTCTGAGCTGTGTTCTGGATGGCTAGCAGTGTAATACTTCACGAATTTGTTTTTTCTTAGTATGTTTCCACAGCACAGTTTTTCCAGGGAATGTTGGATCTTTTATTTACTAGAATTCTTTTTCCCAGCTTCTACATTTGAAATTTTTCACTGTTTTCTTGTATTTGAATTTCCTCCAAAATTATCTACAAAAATCAGGGTACTTGAGTTCCACTGAAAATCCCATTAAACCTTTTACTTGCATTATTTTAATCAATCCTTGGTAATTTTGTATTAGTACTGCCTGTCCTGGTTATTTTTTACTTTAAGCAAAAAACAATTCCCAGTTCTAATTAAGCGAATGGGAATTCAGCCATAGAAGTACTTAACCAGTGAGTAAGCTGGAGTTCATTGTTAAGCCCTCTCTGTGCTGGAGCTGGTAACAGCCCATGTGCACCAGCAGGGACACTGTTCCTGGCCAATAACTGCTGAAGGGGGTAATTTTCTGCAGATTGCATGTTCACAAAAATCCAGCTCCTGACTAGAGCTGGACTTCCTCCTGACTAATACACTGCTTTATTCTGTACCAATTACCTTTCATACTGTTTTCTGGGAGAAAAAGTTCACTAGGATAGTCATGCCAGTCAATCTCAGTGTCAGGAAATGTTCCCATTAATCTTAAATTTACTAGAACAGAATAGATATAAAGCCATGCTCTTTATTTCAGGGCTTACATTTGAAACAAAAACAGTCAGAATAGAACATTAAGTGTTCAACAGAACTGGATCAAAGATGAATGATCACCCTCTTGTCAAAATCTTTCTCAATTAAACAAATTTCATGTCTCATCTCTTCTGTTCTCTGGGAAAGAGGGGAAGAGCTCCAATGCAGTATTCAAACCCAGCTCCAAGGATTTTTTGCTGCAGCTGCTGGGACATAAAACCGCAGTCACCAGTACAAGAGTTAAACTTCATTCTCATCAGGTGTGAGACAGTGTTTTCATTGCAGCTTTCAGGTTGTGGGAGGATATTTAGCTGGGTTAAAAACATATTATTAATTCCTAATACCCTTGGCTCACTCATAAACACATACTTCCCTATAATTTATATGCTTTTTTCACTGGGGGTTTTGGTACACAACTGGTCAAGATGGCATTTTATGGCTTTCAGCAAATAACCAGGGCAGGTCTTTCTTATAGAACTTTGTGTTTTCCAAAGTTGCCATTTATGCAAACACTAGAATTGAACTGAAAATTGAAATTGAATTGAAATTGAAAATTGAAATTGAATTTTTTTTTAATTTATGATTTTTTTTTTACACTAGACAGGAGTGAAAATATTCTATTTGTCCACTGCCCTTTGTTCTCCTGTCTCTCTTGACAACTTCTCACCAGAGCAGAGTGTTACCTCTGATGCTGTATTTCCACAGCCAGTCATCTCACACTGCACAGCACCCGACAGCACTCGGAACCCAGCGTTTTTTCCTCCACCCACACATCAAAACAAAAGGCACAGAATTGGTCAAATGTAATTATGGTTTGTGTGACAAGGTTTCATTCTTCAGACATTTCAGTTTGTTAGTTGTCGATTCCGACTTGACAGATAACAATAAGATTTCTGATATTCAAAGCCACTGTGATATTATCTATAACAACAGTCTGGTATTTTCAGTGGCTGATTGTATCTGTATTCTCTGAATCATTCTTTGTAAAAAATATATTTTCATGAGTAGATCGATACAAAAAGTGGATTCCTTACGACAAAGTGGTAGAGTTTTTAAAAGGACTGTATTAGTAGTATTTTAATATTTTTGTCTTCTAAAAGTTCCCTCAGTCATAAGGATGGAAAAGATAATGGGGTTTAAATAATTTCTCTGCAAGATCACTTCATAACTGACATCAATACACAGAGTTCCCAAGTAGTAAAATGTACTCTTTCAAATATTCCTCTCTGAACCTAAAGCTATATCACAAGTTTAAACCACGTACATGGTCTGCTAGGCATCAGCCAAAATATCATAACTCAGCAAGCTGATTGGTGCATGCCAACACCCCAAAAAGCAGAACAACCAAATTACTTTATATCTAATATTCCTTTTAACAAGAAAAAAAAGCTGTCTTTAAATATTCAACATTATGAAAAGTCAAAAAATAAGCTGACAAGGAGGAACCAAGTTCTGCATTATTGTCTGCTGAAAGGAAAATACTTCTGTTCCACTGTAAAGAGACCAAACATGGGGGAAAAGTATGACTAAAATGTGATATGTAACTTCTGCCTTTCTAATTCCATTAGCTGTGTTTCCACTTCTAAAAATGGTTATAACATTTTGATCTGCACTGATCCAGTTAGTGCTGCAAAATCTGAGTGAAGACAAGCGCTTTATGTGGTGCAGCAAACTGAGGTCAAGCCATGGTGCATAACTGAAAGCTGACCCTGAACACATACTGTGAGCCACTCCTCGTACCTCTCGCTCAGTGGGATTTAGCTAATTATTTCTATGACTTGTAAAAAGACAGTCTTGTTCAGTAATGGGTGAGGATTTAATGGTCAGCCTAAAAGGTCTGAAACTATCTCATCCATCCTACTTCCTCTGCACAACTCCATTCAGCTTCAGGTCTGCTGGCAAAGTTTCTGAACCAGTGCAATAAATCTTACAGCTAGAACATTAGCTTTGTCATTTCTACACTTCCTTTCTCAAGTGGTTTCTCTTGGTTAAGTATTTGCAAAAAAAAAAAAAAAAAAGGGGGCCTGTAAAGAAAAACATCTTCACAAAGCTCTTCCTGAGGGTTTTATTTCCGAATAGGGTTATTTAAGTACTATTTTTCTTCTGCCTATCACGATCCTACTTCCAAATGTCAAAAATCCCTTTGGTGGAACAAGAATGGTGCTAGCTGTCAGCTCTGTGGATTTTACTGTCTTGTCACATTAGAGATAATCCTATTATTTCTTCCTTGATCTTGCTTCATAAGGATGAAGAAAATGAAAAGCTATAAACCAAGAGATATAAAAATGAAATAAAACACACAATACATTATGGAGTAGAGAAACTTGCAAATATCAGCAAATTTTCAGGTGATACATTTCCTTCTAACCTGCTGAAGTCTTTTTATGCCTTATTACTTATTGGATGATCGTTAGCTTCAGCACCTCCTCTGTGTTTCTATCAAAACTCTAATGAGATACAAGAGTGTAAGTTATTTCTCCCAAATCCTTTACAAAGTCCATGCAGAACATGGAATTTAATTAATCCCAAATTTTAGGCAGCACACTTAACATCTCTTCTCTAACCCAAATAAATCAATAACACTTTGCCTCTTTTTGGTTGCTTGGAGCCAGCTAAAAATTATCACTGAATGCCCTACTAAAGGAGCAGATTTTTTCCCATTACACACTTCTAGAGCTGGCAATTTAAACTTTAGAAAGGAATACAGCAAAATCCTGTCAAAAAGAGTATATCGTGATCAGCAACTATTATGCCTCACTTTCATCCACTTTTAGCTACTGTGATTGGTTTTGTGTACTGGAAATGCTGCCATTACCATTTCACAATTGAATAAATACTCCAGTCTCAATGCAAACGCATATATTGGTAGCTGAATCCTGGTAGATGTATTGTTTATCGATAGAATCATAGAAGGTTTTAGGTTGAAAAAGAAATCTAAGATCATCAAGTCCTAATGTTAATTAGGCACTGCTCAGCTCACCACTAAATGATGTGTTTAAGTGCCCCATCCATATGTTTTTTGAACACTTCAGGCATGCTGATTCTACCATTTCCTTGGGCAGCCTGTTCCAAATCCTGACTCGCCCTTTCATTGAAGAAATTTTTCCTAACACCCATTGTAGACCTCTCCTGGCACAACTTGAGACCATTTATTTCCTCTCATCCTATCACTTGTGAGAAGGGGCTGACCCCCACCTCGCTATAACTTCCTATCAGGTATTTGTAGAAAGCAATAAGGTTGCATCTATCATTATTCATCTATGTACTCTTATTATGTCTCATATAAATGGTCCAGAAATTCAAATAATAAAAATCAAACTTCTAAAAACTTTGCACATTGTCCTTCATGTCTATCATGCTCAAGATTATTCATCTCAGAAGACATTGCTAGCTATTATATGTTTTTCAGAGTGATTTAGAATACTTCTGCATTGTGCCCCCCTTTTATTCGCCTGCATTTACAAAGTTATTACTGGCAAATATAGACTGCTGTACAAACTGCTGCCCCTTTTCAAATTGTATCAGCCACACTGAGTTAATGGACCATGTTTCTGAAGAGTGGGTGGGTGGCAAACCACACAGAGCTATTTAGCATTCAGGGAGCCTTTTCTTTCCTTCTTGTGTAAAACTGTTGCTTAAGCCTCTGCAGTGATCAAGAAGCAAGTGCCACTGGAACCTGTTTAGCCTCTCTGGTACATTGGAAAAAACTTCAGGAAGGCCAGTGTAACAAAAAGATTACTTCACAGCTCTCCACATAGCTACTAATGCAGCAGAATGGGGCAAAGAAATAAAACAAAATTTAAAATGAAATAAAAATAAAAGGACTGCTGAGAAGGAAACTATCCCCACTGAAGAAATACAAGATATAATGCTGTTCTGTTGACATTCTTTGTTCTCATCCACAACACTTACCAGGGGGATACTGAATTGAGTTTGTAACTAGAGGAAATGGCAGAAAGTACCACTTAATTCACCAGAACTGTATTGATTTACACCAGCTGGGTAATAGAGGAAGAAGTGAGCTCAATTTTGTTAACAACTCTAGTGAAAGGCAGTTTGGCTTTTGTTTCTCTCAAGACAGGTTGGCCTAAAATACTGTAATACATAAATAGGAAAGTCAGGAGGAGAAATAGAAAGCTCACTCTGGGGAAGTGGTATATCCTCTGCTGTGAAGCAGAGCTGCACTTAGCTCTGTCTCCTGCTGCTCACAGCACTGAGGTGTTTCTGTATCTGAGAAAGCTAAAACACCAGCCTGGGGACTGGCCGTAGTTCATCACAGGTACCACTGGATCTATCCGTGGCCTTAGCAAACAGTTAAACATCAGCTCATGCCATGTTTTTCATCACCAGAGCTCATCTGGTATTGAAAAAGCCCTAGGTGGTTTATATCTAGGACAGATGTATCTGTACCTCACTGCAGGTAGAGTGGAGATGCTGCCAAGAACTGCAGACACAACTCAGAAGATCAGTTCCCTAAAATAAGGTGGCGCTCTATTTCCCATTGTCAGCAACAAATACTGATGTCCAAGTAGCTTTGAAAACTGATTTGTGAGCATGTGGCAAATTTTCTGCCTTTTCTGCATTCACATGGGTTCATCTGAAAGAGATTCTCCCTCATTTAACAAAACAAGATGCCTGAATCTCAGTACTGAACTCCTGCCCTTATCACAGGAACAAATACTTTATCAAGAAGCAGACTGTTCTCTAACCTTCTCTTCTAATACTGTATTTTCAGTTTCAAAAAAATCCAAAAAAATCTGCACAATATGAACAAACAAGACATTTTCAGTGGATGATTTATTCATGTCATGGCTTTTGCCTGGAACAGAAATGCATATGTTCATCAGTGACAATATGATCTCAGATCTTACTACCTCCGTCTGCTGATTTGCATGTCCAGTACCACTTTCATCTTCAAAGCCTGAAAGAACAGAAGTGCTTTGAAAAATAACATGGGTAAGTCCCAGACCTCTAATAATAATGGGTGTAGAACTAACAGAGAAATTGAAGGAGCCCCATTTAACTGCCTTTGCATTTTTTGGAATTTCCAGAAGATAGTATATCAACATCAGGCAAATTAAGGACCCTGTCACAACTCCTGCCACATCAGATACAGAGATACTGTTTTCTTAGCTTTGGAGAACGTCCTGTGATGCATGAAACAAGTGGAATATGCTGACTCACATATATATTTTATTGATGTCACCCCATAGAGACTTGTCAGGAAATTTTCTAGGAGTGTTCAAATATTGTATTTATTGATTATGATAAAATGTAAACTTGCAATACTAAGTAACTATGTAACTAAGTAACTGCAGCTATCATGGGCATTGCATGAAAATCATCTTGTTTTGATAACGAAGTATGATAGCTGAGGTTCAAGCCATCTTGAAAGTTCAATTCTCACTTTTTTTTTTAATTCCTTGAAATAAATGCCTTCCATCTAAGAAATGTGACATTAATACTGTTGTATAGCAGAGAGACTTGACTGTGTCCATTAAAAAAGAAGACACATATCAGATTTATGGCTCTGATTTTTTTTCCTACCATTAAAACAGAATGTAATTCCTCATTTCAGCTACCGGGCAACTAACAATTTTCACAACAGTCATCAAAATTATTCAGAGAGAGAAGGAAATCTAGTGAGGAGAGATGTCAGATGGCTATTGCTTCTTTAATGCTTTGCTTGCAAGTGAGGAGATAAAAAGTAATTGAAAAAAACACTGAAAGTTTGTGATCATCCATTGCATAGCATATGCTGTCATAAAATAATTCATAGGTGTTAGGAGAATCAGCAAAGTAACTGCTTGATCATTTAAATTAAAGGAGGAGGGATGAGGAGCATGTTCTCCTGGGTTAAATATGCTTCCCTGAGACTGTAAATCAAATATAATCAATAGCAAGAAACACTAGTGACAGGTTCTCGGGAGCCATAGAAGATTAATGTAAAAGCAGCAGTTTGGAAAGCTCTCCAGATCAACACTTTAGAAGGTAGATTTTCATGAACATGGATTTTTGGATAGTTTCAGTTGCCAAAAGTTACACAAAACCACTTGGGCTGGCAGGACCAGATATACAAGCAACAGTCCATCACAGAGATTGCTAACCTCATAAAATTAATTCTGTGACAAAATCAACAGTAAGTGACATGATCAATTCCCTGCACAAAAGTACCAGCTTCAGGAAACTTCAAAACCCTAAATCTTCTTGTCTTCATTTCCAAATATGGGACGATCATGTGTTTACCTTCCTTACAAGATATTAGAAAGATGTTTGGAAAACATTCTGAATGATAAAAATGCCTATATAAGCACTAAACGTGCTTGAGAATATAACTGTGTAATGCATATTATTTTATCATTCTGTTCCTGCTACAGGCAACCTGATGTAGCATCCAACATTTTAAGATTTAAGATTATTTGATCATAAAATCTAGCCTGACTGCTACAGGCAACACATTTTTTTCTCACATTTTCTTATATTGGAACTGGGAACTTATTTGAAGAAAAACTATTGTCACTGTTGAAACAACTCATCCAATTATCAGAACTTCAACTATGGCAAAGTAATTGATAGTCCTCAAAAAATGTTACTTTCACAGACTCTGAATTATATGTAGGCCTGAAAAAGCAATCTTAATGATAAGAAATAAGATCCTTTCTCATTCTGCAGCTGAGTCTGTGTTCAACTCCACTAATTGGAAAATGAAAATATATAATAATTTTGGGATTTATCATATTCTACAGCAAGAATGAGTCTTAGAATACATTAGAATCAGGTGGTAGTCTGGTTTAATTGATCCTTATTTATTTGGGTTGGAAATTTAAACAATGCTTGTTTGATTTATATACAGTGGCTAACTCATTTTGGAACTGAGAATATATCTGCCTAATGCTTCCCTGGGCATTTCAGTTAGTAGAAATGATCCATGGCTGTTGCTGGATAATTCTGAGAATCCCTTCAGTCCTCTATGCCTTATTACAGCACTCTGCATGGAGATGGATCATACTATGGAAGGGTCTATTTATTTCTCTCAGAAAGAACCTAGACAACTTGGTAGACAGATTGTTTGGCTTTTGAATTGACAAAGTTGAGTAAATTCTCCAGTTAAATCGCACATCTTGAGACTGACTGATTAAAGGTGAAGTAATAAAAACTTGAAAGCACTACCAAATATTTTTTAAAATGTCAAAGGTGTGCAAGAGACACTGACCTTGCTCCCAAGATTGTTTTATTGGGTGCCTTGTTTAGTCTGAAATGACATTTGTTTTCAATATGTGCTACAAGACGTCATGGAATCATGGAATCATAGAATCATAAAATAGTTTGGTTGGAAGGGACTCTCAAGATCATCTAGTTCCACCCCCCTGCCGTGGACAGGGACATCACTGGACCAGGTTTCTTAGAGTTCTGTACAATCTAGCCTTGAACACTTCCAGGGATGGGGAGTCCACAAATGTGTTCTGATGCCCTCACCACCCTGTTTTAGTCTTGCTGAAATCCTGGTCTTCTTCTACCTCTTGATAGAATCTTTAATATTCTGTTTGAGAAAGTTTAAAATCTATCTTCAGATAGAAATTGCAGTCTCCACTGTTGCCTAATTTGTTTCTACTTCATCTTCTGTGTGTTGCACAGTATTTGGATTTGGTTCTGCTTTGTGTTTTTATTTGATGTCATTCCCAGTGCACAACTCCTTGGCAGCAATCGACTGTCCATCATGTGAAACAGACAACCACAGAACTTGTCTGTGTTTTCTGATCCAACAGATGAGTCAACACTGCCTCTTCACTCCTATTTGTGTTGCCATTCCATCAGTCACTTTGCCATCTATGCCATCTTCATGTTGTTCTGTGAGTACACAAAACAGGACATTTTGTGCTCATGTTCCCATGTGGTGTTAAGCTGCTTAAATTTAGTGGCAGGTTCTGTGACTCAGTGCTTCATCAGGATGGATGGGATATGCTGTCCTTGTGCATGCCTTCAGCAACATATTTCTTTTCTCATGGTAAAAATGCTACCAGTAAAAATCCCAGAACTCTGAATTTTCTCTAGGTGAGGGTGTTCCTCCATTTCCACTGACCGCCTCCACAATCAAGATGAGAGCACAGACTTTTTCATCCAGATGGTCTTGTTCAAAGATTTCGAGAGGGATAGGCAGGCTTGTCATTCAATACACTGTGTGACTTTTATCCTGGGTGAATTTGGTGGAATTTCTTTATTCACTCAGGATAGGCCCTGCTTTCTCTCCTACTGTATGTTAACTGTCTTCCCACCAGTGTGACACACCTGTGCAATGTTACACTGCTATCATGCCCAGTGTTGAATTCTACAGGTGCATTGTGACCTCTTTGTAAACCTTAAAGCTTTCCTCCAACTTGAAGGAATTGTTCTTGTGAGTGAGCCTAGGGACAGTTTGGGGAGTTTTTACTTTTGTTTTAACTCCGAGTTTCCCCCTTGAAACACACATTCTACTAGAATTTTGACCAAGCTTACCATGACTTTTCTCTCTCTTTTCTCTCTTTCTTCTCTCACACCAAGATTTTAGTTACACTACTAAACTGGCAACTAACCTGAAAGTTACTGAGTAATAAGCTTTATTGAAGATGCATTTTGCACTTAATGGTACTCTTCCATTTCATCCCTTATGAACGTCAAGGCAGTTTTATAATTTATTGCTCTTCCCCTTTGTTTTCTTCTACTAACAATTTCAGGCTGCTTGCATTTTGTATGCCGTTTACTTGGCTATATTTTCTGCAATCTAAAATCATCTTTTATCATTTTTGTGGGTTAATATTATGGCTAACTGCACCATCTATCAGCAAACAAATTGCTCTTTGATATAAAAACAAATCATAAAAAGCAACATCTATCTTCTTCAGTGCCAAGAGAACCTTGGGACCTGGCAAGCTTGTAAGAAATGCTTTCCTCATACCAGTTACTGAAGAAAGCAAGATTTCTTTCTTTTCCTTCTTTCCTTCCCAGCTGAAGGACAAGACAGCTAAAAGCTTAGTAAAGTCAAGTAAGGAAAAAAAAAAAAAGCCTGGCTAATAAATACATTTATACTGTGTTTCTTGGCTTTAATTAAGAATATAAGTTACTATAATGGTCAATAGTGATGGCAACGATTTCACAGCAACTTTTTCCTAGGTTAACATCCATGTAAGAAAAGTTAAGCTTATATGGAAGTTGCAGTGCAGATAACAGCAAAGCACTCTCATCCCTCAGGGGTGACTGTTTCACAACCTTTTAAAGCTATTATAGCTACCAGTAACTAAGAGAGTGTATCATACACTCAGCTCATCAGGTATTCAATATTTATCACTATCAAGACATACAAAAAGTACTGTGGTGCCAACTGAGTCTTGAAATTGATATCAAGAAGGGGCAGTCAAAACTTGGAAGTTGACCATAATTATTTACAAGAATCCACAGAAAAACAGAACTGAATTTGTATGAAATGTCTCAGGATAAATATAAAAAATGCCAACATGATGTTTGGCCCATGGTAAAGAGGAACCTAGTGAGTATGTTCTCTCAAAAATAAGTATGAGCCAAGTGTCCTCCTGCAAAAAATACCCTTATATAGCTTTGGAATTACAAATCCTACAATTACTTAAAATTAAGACAATATGTCTGGTAATTCCAATATCAGAATCAGAAATCACTTCTGCTATGGGGTGGGGGCATGGCTGTCTGCTCTACCATTCAAACCACAGGCTTATGGAAAGTATCTACTGCAGGACAGTAAAGTCCAATATTCAGGAAAGAGGTTTCACTAATTTTTATATGGAAGACAGACTTCTGCAGCATACAGAAATACATTAGGTATTATAGCTTCTTTCATCTTTATGCATTATTGTGTTCCAGTCTTGGCTATTCCAGAATAATATATTCCAGATCTGTCATAGCCTTATTGCAATGGAGAAATTATCTACAATGCTGACCTATTATAACAGACACTAGATGCAATCTCATGCATTTATGTAACATTTAAATGGATTTATTCAAATTGGTGAAAACCTTTCTTTAGTTCCTCCAAATAAAGAACCATTAACTGTTATATTGACAAAAACTTATAGACTCTTCTGTGCTAATGTATTCCATTCTCAGTCTGCAGAGTGAGAACATTTCCATAGCATTTCTTCACAGATTAATTGTTCTAACAGCAATGAGGGCTCTTATCATTCCTCTGCCAGGGATGAATATTACTGCTAATCATGATGCAATTGGTGCAATTGTGCTTCACTATGAATAGCAGAAGAGAAATCATGTTTATGATGAGGTGGGCCTGAATTTAGAAAGGCCACTGTAAACAGAGGAGAAAAGGAGCAGCAGTAAGCCATTGTCAGGGTTCAATCCCAGCTGGCACTCAGCCCCACACGGCCTCTTGCTCACTCTTCAACCATATCAGGATGGAAGAATAAAACTAAAAAGACATGTGGATTGAGATAAAGAAAGGTTAATAGGGAAAGCAAAAGCCATACATGAAAGCAAAGCAAAACAAAGAAGTCATTCATCTCTTTCCATGGGCAGGCAGGTGTTCAGCCATTCCCAGGAGAGCAGGAACCCATCATGTGTAACAGTGACTTGGGAAGAAAAACACCATCACCCTGAACCTCCCTCTTTTTCTTTTTCCTCCAGCTTTATCTGCTGAGCATGTCACCACGTGGTATGGAACATCCCTTGGGTCAGTTGGGCTGTGTCCCCTCTTTGTGCACCCCCAGCCTCCTTGCTGTGGGGTGGGGTGAGGAGCAGAGAAGGCCTTGGCTCTGAGCACTGATCAACAGTAGCTAAAACACCCTTGTATTATCAGCACTGTTTCCAGCACAAGCCTGAAACACAGCTCCATACCAGCTACTATGGAAAAAATTAACTCCATCACAGCAGTAAAATAGGCAGAGAAAAATCCAAAAGCATAGACAGCATCCCCGTTGTTGAAGGCAGTCTGATGTCTCTGTCAAGAAAGCAGCATCACCAGGGTGCCACTTACACTTTTATTGGCAGCATCCCTGCTGCAGATGCTATTAGTCAGCTCTGCAGGGAGACATTTTGCTGTTCCTTTGTTCCCATGCACTGCACAGGGTTGGACAAATATAAGTGGAGGGATTATTCTCCATATTGTCTGTCCTAGAGGAAAACCCTTGTTCTACAGGATCAGAAGCCCATGCCAGTGGCAGGGATTAAGTCTCCAAGACTGATATTTAGTGCCTTTCTCCCAGTTTGCCCCAGCTATGGGTACAGCATGGTGCCTACATCAGTAGAACATTAAGGATATAGGTATGATAACAGCTTTTTTATGTAAGGGAGAGGATAATTTCACTTATCTCCATAAAAACTATAGGTGTTATTTCATTTGGACTCTATAAATCAGCAGTCTAAAGAGACAACTACTTCCAAGAGGAAATTCATCCTCTAACCTTAGAAATTTATATCAGGACAGGAAAAGTTGTTGTCCAGAGATATCTCATGCTCTGTTTTTTCACATAACAGGTAAAATATATGACTTGAACTAAAGCCTCATCTTTAGACATTTAAAATCAAGCGAGGAGAATTACTTTTACTGTCGGTTTTCACTGGGAGGCAAATGTAGCCTTTCTGAAAATCTGACAGTAGCACCAATGGGAAAGTAACTGATAACATATAAATCTGACTGCAATTCCCAAACCATATAACTGTCAATTAGAAAGACTCAGTATTTTGCAGAGTAAAAAGAAATAACTCAAGTGACTGAATTGACTGCTTCAATGGTGAAAATGACTTTTCAAAGGAGAGAGCAGTGGATGTTTTTTAACCTTTAATTTAGCAAGTGCTCCAACCATGTCTCCCATTATATCCTCACAGACAAACCAATGAAGTAAGGACTGCATAAGTAAACAGTGAGGTGGATTGAAAATTGGCTGAACACTGGACTCAGAGGGTTATGATCATATCTGCATTTCTGCATTCATTTCTGGGCTTCCCAGTACAACAGATATGGACAAACTGGAGTGAGTTCAGGAAAGAGCCATGAAGATGTCTGAGACCTTTAGAAATCTGACATATGAGGAGAGGCTGTGAGAGCTGTGACTTATCAGCCCAAAAAAAAGAGAAAGCTCACTGGGACACTTGACAACGTATAGAAGAACCATGGATGGAGGAAAAAGAAAGAGCCAAACCCTTCACAATAACACTGAACAATAGCACAAGACACAGAGGCCACAAACTGAAATACAGGAAATATCACCTAAATGGAAGACAAACCTCTTTCACAGTGAGTGTGTCAAACAGTGGCACAGGTTGCACACAGAGCTTGTGGAGTGTTCATTCTTGAAAATTTTCAAAACCCATCTAGACAGGATGTTGGGAAACCAGCTTTAGGTGACCCTACTTTGAACAGGAGGACTAGGCAGTACCCAGATATGCCTTTCCATCTCAATTGTTCTATGATTTGAAGTTTGTAGAGTAGAAAAAACAAAAAATAAAGCTCTCTTTTGTCCTCACTTAAACCATATGCTTTGAGGTAAAGCTCAGAATTTCTAAGAGGAATTAGTTTGACTGTTTTTAACCACACTTCTAAATGCTGTTGCACACACTGAGCAGCCAAGCAAGAATAATTTCGCTTGTGTGGTTCTTCAAGACTATTTAACTATTCATTAATGACTGCATCATTTGTATGCTCTATTACCTTAGTTTACCCTAAAGTCTTAGATATAGTAAAATGTTTTTTAAACTGAATTATTTATGCAGGTTTTGCTTTCCTTTTCCCATAAAAATCTTTTTAAAAATCTTCTCCGTAACATGTTGCTCTTGGTCAGAAAAAGTCAGATGAAAAAAGTTTTTTGGGATTCTTGGTTATGAACTGTCTCTACTTTCCTACCTGTACCTTTGTTCTCTGTCTATCATGGATGCCTGCAGCACTAACACAAGTGTTCCCACTGTCTTTTAACCACATAAGCTGTTTTGATCTGTTCTGGCTCTGGTGCACTTGGGACCTCATGCCTCTAGGAAACCAACAGGACTGGATCTCTTACAGAAAGCAATTATTTTAACAACAATTATCCTCACTCTCAGTTTGATTTGATAGAGAAAACATTTTATTTTCTATAGATTTCCACTGTCTAAGCAGCTTGCTGATACTTCTCCAGAAGCCTATTTCTCTTTATGTTTACTAGATCTCAGCAGTATATCCAAATCACTCTCTGCTTTTGTTGCCTCAAGATCAAAAGTTTGGCTTTAGCTTTTCCAGCTGTCTTTGCTCAGAGCTTGCAGCAACTGCAGCCAGGTGCAGTGGGAGGGAAGAGCTTTGTTTGGTCATTGCCTGCTCAAGGGTCTGAGCTATAGGTGGTTCTTGGACAAAGGAAGAAGCATTCAGTATTCTTCATAAATAAATTATGTGGGGGAAAAAAAAAACCCACAAAAAGTTTTTGGGTTCACTAATAATTTTGTTGAATTAAGTACCACAGGATTTTGTCCCATAATGCCTAGACTGTTTTGGTTCTTTGAAGTCATTTCACAGAGGAGCTCCAAACATCTGGAGCCTTTTGTTTTTATGACATTTCCTTTAGTGACAGACCTGAAAATAGCTCATCAAGCTTTATGACAATGGCATAAGTTGAAATATAGTTTTAATGCCTCTTCTGAGATCCTTATGTCTATTTTGTAGCTGATAAATTCCTTGGGTTAAATTACACCCTTGGACAGGAAATGGCCATCACAAAAGCAATGGGAGTTTGACATGGCCATCAAGGGATTATAAATAGCCCTCAGGGAAAACAATAGAAACATATTGCTTCCTTTACTGCTTGAATCCACTAATTAGGAAATCAGAATGTGATAGAAAAATGCTGATGGTGAGCAGATGCATTTGCTGAGTGATTATTGCAAGTCTGGTTACTAAAGTTTAGTCTGGTTACTAAAATATAGCAAATTACTCAATATTTTGCCATGAACTTTAGAAGTCTAATGAAGTCTTACTATCAATTCTATGTAAATCACCACAACTGTGGCAAGCATTTTGCCAAAGGTCACCTCTGTATATGAAACATTTTGTGTCTGACTTAGAGCAAATACAGGTAATACATTGATCTCATTGGCACATTGCATTCTCCCCATCTGCCATGTCCACATGTTTTGCACAGTATATTGTAAATTTCTCAAGATGCTATTGAAGTGGCTGTAATTCCAGCAGACCTGCACACCAGACATGAGATTCACTAATGTTGGGTATCTGTGGTATAAGACAGTCATGCCAACACATTAAATAGAACTGGGTTAGTCCTCCCAGACATCTCTTAACTGAGACACATTAAAATTGAGGCTCATAATGAGCATTAACTTGTCACTAACATGCAGGTGATCTTTTCGTTCTCACATTGAGGTTGCTGAGAATTCTAAGTAAGCACTGAGTATCAGATCTGCCATAATGAAGTGTGTAAAAGAGATGAGCTTATGTCAAGACACCCTGCTCCAAAGCTAAAATCCCACCCATATTCACCAAATATGGCTTTGTGATTTACAGCTTCTGAAGTCTTCTTGCTGTGTGCAATGACTCTTCAAAATTGCATAGGTAATCAAACAACTTAAGAATACATGAAAAAGAGTGAGATTTATTTTCTTGAGCTGCCATAGACCAAATAAATTGTGACAAATTGTCACTGGTTTTTATATTTATGCACATTTCCTGATCCCTTGCCAAGCTACCTACCCCTCATGATTACCTGGATTCTCTTTATTCCAATTCTGTGTTTTCTTCTTAAATTGAGTGTATATAGAAGCATGATCTGAATGGAAAATCTAAAATTATTTGCCTGCAGATGAAACATGAAGCATCAGAAAGTGAGTGCCATGTATTTTTTCCTCCCCCAGGAACATGTCAGTATACACATGGTCCATGGACTTGACACATGTGAGATCATCTTGCTTTAATAAAATTTTTTGAATGGAAGTGATAGCTGTTGATGTTTATTTTGCTGAAAGACATAATAGCTGTAAACTTCCACAAAAATATCTGTCAAAGACAATTGGAACATTTTGAACACCTGTGTCCCAGACTGGTGCTGTAATCATTGATGTGAATTAGGAGCATCTTTACAAGGCTTTATGTTAAGTCTCTGAAACAAATTTTACAGTGAAGAAAATCTAGCCTGTGTACTGGTAACAAAATTTTCTGCAATTGAATGTATTTTATGTCAAAAGCTGGATCCAATAATGAGTTAGAGTCAATGCTTAGAGTTCAGTCATAGGAGGGTCACCTATGACTGAACCCCCTCAGTTGAGGAGGATCACCTCCTCAAGACTGAGAAATAAACTTCCCAGCCAGTAAGAACCCACAGGTCCTGATCTTTCTCCAAAGAGTGCCAGGGCACAGGAAGCCTGTGAAATGTTCCACGTCACTGCATGCAGAGTGGAAAATTATTTCCACCTCTCACCATGAAGGTGATGCTGGAATAACCCTAAAAGTCCTAAAATAGAAGTTAGTAAGGTATCACCTTTCAGGAAAGAGTGGGGATAAACAAGCCCTTCTGCATATAATAGTCTCTTCAACTGACTGTTTGTTTCTACAGATTTGAAACAGGCATATTTAAGACTTTTGATGATATTAACTTGTGGAAGAAAAAGTAGTTGATATTTAAACCTATCAATGTCATTTGCTTTAGCAATAAGCTTCTTTCCATCAAGAAAGAGTAAGATACTCTGCTAGAAAAAAAACTGACAGGATAGAAGCACTTATAGGGTTTATCAGTGATCTTTCCTGTTTTCCTCTGCTTTTCTTTAGCTCTCTCAAGGCCAGATTCTAAATGGAATATTCCAGAGGAAAAAGAGAAAATCAATTAAATGAACACTGTGTAATGACATAGATTATTGAACTTGTGTAAAAAAATCATTAAATCTCAAACTTAGATCCTTTCTACTTTAAAATATGTTGTTCTGCATCCAGTGGTTTTCTTATTGTCCTGAAAGCTCATCTACTTTGTAGATCAGTCAACTTCCTAGATCCCAGTGACTCGCAAAAGTTATTTGTTGGATCAGAATTGGATGAAGCATGGGAAACTGCTGACCTGTTTGACAAAACAGATCTTGTCAGAAGCGGTTGGATTTTGAAGAATAGGTAGAATTTAAAATTGGATCTTTAGTTGACTGGGGGTGCAGTAAACTATTTCTTAGGGACTCAAAATGGAGTTAGTGCCTACTCAGTTCCAGAAAACAAGGCAAATTATCCATGCTCTCTGGCTCCCTCTGCCCCATTGCAATATAAAGCCCTCTTTATATAAAGAAGCTGCCCTCTGACAGCAGTTTATAGATCTTATCTGTCTCACCTCCTCCTTTTATTTAGGTTCACATCTTCACTTCCTTTAGAACTCTACAAGACCCCTTGTATGTTCCAACAACTCACACACAGAACTGAAAGTAAGCTCACACAGAAAATTGAAACAGATTTTAACAAGATGGGGTAGCCTGCAAGATGGGGCAAAGGGTTTGGCCCAAGGTGTTAACCAGCCACTTGCTTATACATAACAAACTCCTTTTCTTCTGTCTTCTCCCCATGTTCCCAAGCTTGTTCTTTTCCAGCCCATCTTCATCTCCCTTTTCCTAGCTCTCTGTTCCACCAGATAAACAACGCCGCATGTTACTTTTCTAACTCAGTCCCATTTTTGCTACCTTTGCACCCAAATTTGGTATCTGTGATGCTGTTATCTTGATCATTTCAGCCACATGAGACACTGCTTGAAAGGGTTTTCCTGACCTCACCACCTCAGCTCCCAGAGGTCCCCAGTACCTCTCTAGGGATGTCAGTGGGATCTGGCTGCTTCTCACACAATTCCCCCTTAAACATCTGTAAAATTTGACTTTTAATCAATTTTTTCAAAATCCTTCGAAGTGTTACCCATGGTTTTCACCATCTCCTCTCACTGCTAGTTTTTACACCCCACAGTTTCTCATGGTCTGTACAGCTAAGCCTCAGGCTGGGTCCTAACCTGCCCGCCTTACCAGGGACATTTTTATTGGAAAAAAGCTAGTGCTGATCTTTAGAAATGAAACAGAGTGTGATGCAAAGTCACAAAGCTGTCTGACATCAGAAGATTAGATTTTATCTGCACTTTGTCCTTTTTAGGAGCAAGATTTAGAACTGACAAAAACACATGATGGAAACTGGTAAAAAAAGAAACATGAGTGAACAATAAGATCACTTAAAATTTGACCTTAAAACCACTGATTAGGACTTCTCTTGTTCTTTCATTGTGTCACTTCTCTGTTCCTCCTCCCTCTGAATTGTGGCTGCAGGTCATGTGAAGACAGCTCTGAGACTCCTATTATCAGATAACCAGCACAGCCCCAGGCTTCAAAGTAAGGAAATTCTATCAACTTTATTTTGTCCTAAAATATTGATAGAGAAATTTTGTATCAGTGTGTTCTGGGTGGTTTCTTTCCACCACATCACTAATACTATGAACTGCATGTTTCTCCAAGACTAAATTACTTTAAAAAAAATTTTAAAATCCTCCAAATGAGCTTTCAGTTTGATTTAGCAGAAGCATGACTGAGTGAAATATTTTTCTGCCTTGTCAAGTGGTAGTAGGTTCAATAATCAAGAAATCAGATCTTCTATGCTGTTCATGGTTTGGCAACACAATTACTATAACAACTCTGCCTCAGCCACATAGGCTGATAAAGAGCCTTTGGCCTCCAGCTTCCTTATCTTAAATAACTGGTACTGTACTAAGGACATTAGAAAGACATATCCTAGAAATTCCCCTGGAATTGTCCTTGGAATAACTCTGACTGGGGGGGAAACATCCTGTATTTATTAGCACTATTTGTAGAGCTCGGTGATAAGCAAAAATCTCCTTGATGGAACAATTTGAAAACACCCTAGAAAAAGAAAGACACAGCCCCACAAAGTAATGAACCCTGCACCATCCCACCCATCTTTAAGCTCTTAAGAGGAGATCTGTGAAGTTAACAAGGAGTGTGAAAAAGCAAGCTGAAGCACTGGACCTATATGGTGTGCACTGCTGGCTAATTCTCTCCTCCTGGGCTTCTTTTGTGCCAACTAGATGTCCCCATGAAATATCTGCAACACAGAAAGCCAAATCCAAGCAGTGTGAAGATGAGTTAGTAACAGGTGAATGATTTAGCAGTACAGTTTCATTTACAGACTCAAGGTGATCACATGTTGACAACAAAAAAAGAGCTCTGAATTCTAGGATCTGAGTTCCCATCTGATGGTTTCTTCTCTGCTGACAAGTTATAGGAATGTACTTTACAAATGTGTATTCCCAAGTATGGGCTCTGTCTCTCACTGTACAAGAAACCATCCCACATGCAGAGTTGAGGTATTTGAACTCATTTAATATCTGTGCAGAGATGGGTGCTAGGTGATGAAGCCACAAAGTTGGTACACCTTCGGCATGCCAAGTGCTCATTTTTATATATTTCCACAATAATAAAAAAAAAAGCCATCTCCTTTATATGTAACAACTTAAATCTCCAATCATTGGCTTTTCATTCTCTGGTCTGTGTTTAAATATAAAGATACAGTGGACACTGATTTTACTGTGCATGCTCTAGGAGGAAGAAGCTTATGTGAAAAAGGGGCAATGACAGACTATCAGTTAATGCTTTACTGAGCCTATGAACACAAAGTCCAAGCAAAGTTGTTTGGTTTTATAGTTTGATTTACAGTGTTCTTCTGATCTCTCTTCTTGGGTCATGGCTCTTGGTTCCTGCAGGTGGGTTATTCCTTCGTTTTTCATACATTCTTTTATTTGTCCTGTACTACAGTGAATTTTTAACCTTTTCATGGTGCTTTATTCAACAAACCTACATACCTTATTCAAGCACACAAACCTATAGCTTCCTACAACCTGGCATCAATCATATTGTAAGTAATGCACTGGCAAAAGAAAAAGAAAAAAAAAAAACCAGATATCATCTTTCCTTTAGCAGATGGTTGTTCATCAAAATTAAAGGCAGTAAATTCCTTAGAGGAGGCAAGCAACCACCTGCCAGCAGTGCTACACAAGTTCTGTGTCTTGTAATAAGCATAAGAAGGAAGCTGTTCCACGTGAGTGCATGAGCAAGACCAGTGCTAGGGGCAGTAGAAAGCACTTGCAACATTTCTGCAAAAGGATGTAATGAGCACTTTCTGCTCGAAGCAGTGCACTGCACATCAGCACTGTTCAGAGGAAGTGGCTGCTGGCTGCTGTCCCCAGAACCATGAATCAAGAGTTAATCACCCTCCTAAAGTCAGTCACAAGGCTGTGGTTCAAACCAGATTCAAGATGTGGTTTATATGCCTCAGCTCAGAGATCTTCTCTGAAACCTGGCTGCTAGTTAGCTTATTGCCTTTGCCTATTTTGAAGTAATTTAAACTGAGCAGCAATATTTCATGTAATTAGTTCTACTAATCGTAAATGCAGGGTTTGTAGGATGCATGTGTTTGTGGGGTTTTTTTGACAAAATCTACAAAACTGTCTGAAAAAAGGAACACTATCACATTTCTTACATTTTCTCTCTGGTTTCAGTTGTACTTCCTATTTTCCCAGCTAAACACTAAACCCTCATTTTGCAAAGCTACTTTAACAAACCTTTGCTCTTTATTTTCTTTTATTTCAAGTGTACCCCTTGTTCCTTTCTCTGGTTTCTATTATTACACAGGAATGAAGGCAGTCATCAGGTTCTAAGAAACACTTTCTTTGCAGCTCAGCTTGTGTATATGCCTGAAGCATGAATTAATATATTTCATTATCTTTTATGCTATCACTGTCAGAAGACAGCCAAATGCTGCTTGAAAAACAAATAGGCAATAGGTCAGGAAAATCCATGAAGAGTATTGAGCAGAGCTGGCTAGTGAAGGTGCCATGAATGCCTGCAGCTTGGCCATTCAGCTCTCACATTAAATGTGTGGTATTGTCTCTGCAAGGCAGAGGTAATGGCTTGGGCTCCAGCAGTGTCACTATGCTTTTGATAAAACCTTGTGGAAGATCTGGCTCTTAAGTAACAGGCAGAGATCACATTCCCCTATCATTTTTCTCAGTTTGGGACCACCAATAAGAACATTTTTAGTTTCTCCCTTGATGAATTAAAAAGTTAAAGCACTGTCCAGCTCCACCAAAGATGAACTTGCATGATTACATATGAGTTATACAAGGTCACATGAGGAGTTTGTGGATTAGACAGACATCCTTCTCCCACTTCCTCCACCCATCCAAATTAGGATGAATTCACTATACATAGAGTTTCCATGGAAGCTGTGCTCTGCTAAACACATGGCAGGTGTGTGTGTGTGTAGCACTCACTATTGTGAACGTGAATTGGCAGAGCACTTCAAAGGAGAATGAAATCCCCTGAGGTGTTACTCCAAATTCTTTTTCAAAAATTATTCTCTGTGGTATATCACTGCACATTTTATCTTAAAACTAAATCATTTTGTCATTATAGTCTTGACTGGTCTTTTCTCTTAAGAGAAAACCTGTGTTCATTCTGATTTTTTTAAATAAAACCAGTGACATCCCCAGCACAAGAAGGAAATCAACCTGCTGGAGTGAGTGCAGAGGAGGGCCACCAAGATGATTAGAGTGATAGAGAACCTTTCCCAGCAGGAAAAGCTGATAGAATTGGGGTTGTTCAGCCTGGGAAAAAGAAGGTTTAGGGGTGTAGTGGGTTTGGTTTGCTAATTTTAGGTTTCCCCAATTTTGAAATTTTCCCAGTCAATGCACCCTCTTCCTGCAGAGATAGGATTAGGAGAAAGACAAAGCAGGCTAAAAACTTCAAGAAAGTATAATAAAATTTTTATTAAAAGTAATCAAAATTTTTAAAAAGTAAGAATCAAAACAAACTCTTCAGAACACTTTTCCTCCCCTCACCACCTTCTCCTTACTGACAATGGGTAACCTAATTGCTGCCTTCCAGTACCTGAAGACATCCCACAGAAGAGATGGTGATGATCTTTTTTACAAGAGCATGTAGTGACAGAACAAAGGGGAATGGATTCAAACTGAAAGGGTAGGTTTAGATTAGATATTAGGAAAAAATTCATTACTGTGAGAGTGGTCAGGCCCTGGTGCAGGTTGCCCAGAGAAGTTGTGTATACCCCATCCCTGGAAGTGTTCAAGGCTATAGTGTATAGAACTCTGAGAAGCCTGGTTCAGTGAAACATGTCTCTGTCCATGGCAGGGAGATCGGAACTAGATGATCTTGAAAGTCCCTTCCAATCCAGGCCATTTTGTGATTCCATAAAATATAGTTCAACCGAAAACAAATTTTCACAGGTGTACCCTGGGATCATGTTCTTGGAACCCTAGAAGTCAGCATGGTCCATAACTGTGATCTGGTTCCAGCTCCATGAGAAATAGACCCAGTAGCAAATCAGGCACTGAGACCTTCTCAACAAAGCACGTGAACCATAAAACCACGCAGCCCTCTGTGCTGCGATAAATTCTGCAATAGGAATTTAAAATCTCACCAGATTGATGTTTCATATCTCTGTGTGCTGGTAAAAAGTAAGAAGCATGGGAACATCCAGACCAAGGGAGATTTACTGTACAAGCACTATTTTAAACTATAAAATAAATTTAAAAAACACTCTACTGAAAGAATCTTCCACTGTTAACCTGCATAACAGAAAAAGTGGAATCACTAGAAAGAAAAACAGCAATTTAGGAAAGAGGTTAATTATGTGCTTTCATGCACTACTAAAAAGAGTTCAGCTTTTCTAATGTAAATAGCCCAAATTCTTCTTTGTGTGCCTAATTTCTAAGTTCACAGTCTATCAAACACCCTGCCAAAATTCAGTCTGAATGCCTTTTGTCAAGATTATATGAAATCAGTTCAGAATTTTTAAGATTGTTTTAGAATTAGTTTGGGGTTTTTTTTCTGCATGCAAAAAAGAGAAAAGAAAAAGCTTCAGGCTTATTCTTCATAGTGAGATTTTTTTGCTCTGTGCTAATGAGTGATTCCAAGGCTCTGTGCTTCTCCCCACACACACTGCAAATAACTTCACGTTAACCTAATAGACTTTTTCCAGTCAGGCTGCTGGGTAACTAAAGCTGCTTCTGACAAGCCAAGAACACAAAAGGAGAGGTTGCCCCTGGATGAACTGTTGCCCTTTCAGTAGCAGCTCTCTCCATGACCAGGGAGTGCTGGGTGTGTGTATCATAGGTCTGTCCTGCCAGCTCAGCTGAAACAGCATTAGTAACACCAGTGACATTCATCAGAGCCCTAACTCACACCTTTTTACTTTCTTCTCCCACCTGTTATTTGTCCCAAAAGTCTCTTTAAGTAATGAGATATCTGGGCCTAACAGTTTGGCTTCAGCACCCAGATTCTGACAAGATATTAATAATCAATCTTCAAACTTGTTTGAGGCCTATGTCTAAAAACAAAATACTGGTCTTTCTTGTTCTGCCCTTTGGAATTTCCTGTTTTTCTTCATTTTGTGCATCATGAAACCAGTCTGACCTGGACTCTGGTGACTCTGTCCTGGACAGATGTAGTGAGCTCTCTGCATGGGCAGCTTAGGCAGAAGATACAACCCAATCACCACCCCAAAGCCTCAACTGTAAGCTAGTAGCCAGCAAAATTACAGATGACTGATAAAGAAGTAGATCTAATGTTGATAACAAATGTACATGTCTTCAGATTTTTTTTTTTTATGCTTCCTTAAAAATAAAGCTCAGGTCAAAGCCAGCAACTGTAAAATAAGTGTAGTGGAAACACCGAAGTGAATGCCGTCCTAGAGAACAAAAACAAATATATTGCAAAATTAGTCACAAGAAAGCAATATGCATGTTTTTCTACACAAGATCTTGCTCAATAAGGATGTGTCCAACTGGCTAAAAGATTTCCTTATGATCTTCCTAAAATGAAGGCACATGCTGGGTTTCACAGACTTTAGCTTTTAACGCCGATGATTAACAAATACTTCCAACTAGGTAAGGAGTAATCATAAAATTGTAAAAGTACTCCTGATTGCTTAAATACTCTAATACATCACACACACATACACAAACCATATTTTTGGGTACCTATGCTAACCTCCAGTTTGCAATAGGATTTGGTCTCATTGTACACTCAGCAATGAAGGCTCTTTGCAGTCTATGTTCAGCAGTTCTTCCATGGGCAAGAAGGTGATTGCCTGGAAGAGAAGAGGATGTAAGTGAGAGAGACAAACAAACTCTGGAGGTAGAGAAACAAGTAGCAAAAGAATGAGCATGAGAGCAATGACCTTTACACTGAAAGAGAAGGCTGATTCCTTTTGCCTTAGTGAAGCAAAGAAGCGATAAGATCACTTGATGTGGCATTTTATTGGACAGAAGTATAATTTATTTTTGTAAAAATTAAGTACACAGCCAGATTCACTGCCTTCTGCTATAAAAGAGTCTTTGGAGATCCCAAAGCCGGGACTGCACTTTGTCTGTGTGAAAGGGAGGACAATCTTGTAGCTGAAATGTCACCCAAGCTGAGGGTTTGCAAAACTGCTGCATCAACACTGCTAATCTCAGTACAAACCACCCAGCTGGGGTTTCTTTCTTTGCTTCACAACTGTATCACGTGGAGGTTTAACCCTTCCATTCTCATCTGCACAAAGCTGCACTCACTACCACAGGGAAAAATCCTTGCTGCATGGAACTTACAATTTCCCATCCACGCCAAGGCCTCAGACCAACCAAAAAGCAAGGCATCACACACAGGGTAACCCCATTTGGCTGACAGGACACACCAGAAAACCTCCAGAGAGCTGTGCTTCAGAGACCAGCTGGACACCTTGCTGGAGAGCAGTGCAGGAAGTCCAGTGCAGGAAATTTTTCACCATGAGGACAGTCAGGCAGTGGGCCAGGTGCCCAGAGTTTCTGAACACCCTGTCCTTGCAGGTTTTTAGGTGCATAAAGCCCTCAGCAACCTGACCTCATTCAGAGAAGATTTTGTTTTGGCCAGGTTGTTGGGAGAGAAGATGCCCAAAGCCATTCCACAATCCTACATATTTTGGACATCTTCTTTTCCAAGGGAATGGAAGAGAAGTCCCTGAGTGCTGTTCATCAAAGCCTGCCATATCCCTGGCCATGCTGTGGCTCAGAAAGACAAGCTTCCCTGTGCATGGACATGGTCTCCTGCTCCTGCAGGAACCTCTTGTCAGATTTTCATCTCTGCCTAAAGATTGTTGAGGAGACCATAGTATTCAAGCAGAAAGCAGAGAAATCTCTGTTAAGATTTATTTTGTCTGATATATTCCTTCCTGGGAAGGAAGAGAGAAGAAGTTGGAGAAGCCAACTTAGTCCAAGTGGTCGACATGGATGCATCCTTATACAAATGAGAATGCAAGTATTGCTCTGAGGCAGTGAATATAAATATGTTTAGCAATCAAGTGCTTCCTTGTATGCACATAACTCCTGAGCAGAGCTTGACTGTTCTTTAAAATTATCTTATCCAAAAACTATGTCATCACAGTCATCAAAGAAGTGCAAAACCCAGTGAGGAAAACCCCAAATAAAACTTCAAATAGCCATTTCTGAAATACACCCTATCAGGCATTACGTCGATTTAAGTGAGAAATTACATTGTTTGGATGTGAACTAGCCATTGCCTTGAATGGGACCATCAGGTAGCCTGGTCATCTTCTGGGGATATTCAGCTTTTCTATCCTGTCTAGAAAAGGTTGACCCATTCCTGTATTTGTGCTGTGCTGATAAATCGCAGACACCTGGTTTAAAAGCAAGATTAGATAACTGCAGTAAGATCACGGGGGTGGAGGCAAAAGGGCATCCTTCAGCTGCTGCAGAGCTGAACAGGGTGATTGCAAGCCCTGTGCCTGGGCCAGCCCCTGTGCCCTCCGTGCATGTCCCATGTGCTGGCTTGAGGCTGCTGTTGAGCCAGAGTTCAAGACGGTGACACCTCAGGCTGCAAGTCCCAGAGCTCTGGCACAAAGAGTATTGGTGCTATTTTGGAAGCACTGCTTTGTTGGTGCCTCCTTGAAGAGATGTTGATACTGCCTTGAGGAAGTGCTAAAGACTACTGTGCAAACCTGAGGAGACAAGAGGTTTTCTCTCTTGAATGGACAAGTGTTATATTCATTCCAAATTATTCCAAATAGTGTTAAACTCTGCCTTTCAAGAGGCACTCAGCACACAAAGGAAAGTTGTTTTCATGTTCTGTGAGCAGAGTTTTTCAGCAAAATTGTGGACTATCTGGAGAGAATGTTTGATTTCTTACTACTTTGGTGACCAGGAAATCAGAGGGGCATTTCAATGCACACATTGTAAAACCAAAAATTAGGTCTGCATCATTTAAGCAAGATTTGGTTTCATCAGAACAAAAATCCCTATGCTTTGTTAAATGGTGTCAGTGTTCAGAAAGGGAACCACCATATTCATGTACTAAAATCAGTCATGGCCTTGGAATCACCATACTGAAATCATCATTAGTTGGGGTAACTATGAATCAAGTGACATTTGATGCAAGCCTGAAAGATGTCCCTGCCAGTGCCTTTCAGAGGTTTCTGTGATCGGAAATATTTCAGGATTGCATTAATGTGTTCTGCATCTTTAAGTTCTCATGCAAGTATTCATGTACTGTGAGGCAGAATGAAAAGATGGATTTATACTGTCTTTTAAACAGATGGCCAGACTCTGCTCCAGATTGCAGCTTCATGAATCTCTTTATACTCATGTAAAATGGAAGTCACATGCAAAAAAAATTTACCAGGGTGTGGCTCAATGCTTCAGGCCTCATTCCTCTTCTCCCATCTCAACATTGCTGTTTTAGAAAATAGGGCAAGTGTAAAAAAATGTAAGTTCTCTATGAGATCACCACTGCACATGTCTCCAGAGGCCACTGGGAGTTTCCAGTATGGGATGCCTTCTGAAGGCATCTCTACTGAATGTGGATCAACACAAGAACATTATTACTATGAAAACAATCGGGTCTGCAGGGCTAAAAGCTGGAAAAATTATGGATTTTCATTCTTACAGAAACCTCCTTTTCCTGTTTTGTAATTTTCAAACTTACATGTTACCCAATTTTAAAAATGCATTAAATAATGCATTTTTATACTGCATCAGTACCTAGGAGTTGTTGGACTGTTGGGGAAAGTCCTGTACAAAAACAAAATCAAGTGACAACTCCTAACCTTTATGCTGTGTACCCCTGTGATTATTCATGTGCTAGACAAGATGAGAGGAAAGCTTATGTCTTTATAAATAATTTGATGGATGAAAGTATGGGTATTAACATCTTTTAAATGGGTATGACTGACTTTGGGCACCAGGTTTGTTGCAGAGCCCTGAAGCCCCCAGCTTGGCTCTTGAAACAACCAAGTGGGTCTGCACCAGTCTGAACTTCTGAACTTTGGAGTAAAATAGTAAGTTTGAGGGGGAAATATGTGGTAGGCACTTCAGGAAGGCTGTACCTTCCTAGTACCTCAGCAGTGGGGAAAGGAAGAGGGCAACATGCAGCCTGGAGTTTGGGATAAATGGAGGCTGCACCCTCCAAAACCTCGAGAGAGAAAACCCTGCAGGTCTGTGCCCCAGAGGACTCTCTCCCTTTATTTAAATAAAGTTGCAGGACTCCTCTGTCTCCTTTTTCAACATAAACCTGTGGATTTTCCTGACAAAGACAATAACTAGAGATAATAGATGGGGAGTACAAAGAAGGGCACAGTGGGAAACTATCTCTCAGTTTCTTACCCAAAATAGTGTGAGGCAATCCTAAAGTAAACACAAGCCCTGCAGCTCTGTAATAGGTCTGATATTGCTTCCAATAAAGCAAAAATTGGTTGCAAGAGGGAGCAATATAAGGAGAATCAAAGCTGAAATGAGAAGTGGAAAACTAGAACAGCAAGATGAAGAAAAATCCACAAACCAAACCAACCAAACAAACAAAAAAGAAAACAAAATGCACAAGACAGAAGAGGGAAAAAAAACCAGAGATGGTAGTGTTATAATTTTTAAGACTCAAAATGATGCTGTAACTTCATGACATGTAACTTCAACTGTTGGGAACAACTTATATGTAAAGTCCATAGTTTTGGTTTTTTTTCTAAAAGAGTGAATCAAATAAAGGCAGAGGTCTATCTCAGGGGGGATGGTACATCTGCTTTGTGGTGACTAACACATCTCTGCTGCACTAGAGATAAGTGAGGGTCTGCAGTACTTCCCCTGCTTTTGACATGGTACCAAATTCCACCTCCTGAACTGGCTCACACCTGACATGATTTGAAAAACAGGCTCCAATTTGGGGACCTGGAGCCTCCTCTGCCCCATCCTTGCCTCCTCCTGCCCTGACTAATCAACCATGTTGATTTTAACAAACAGACTTCTTGTGCTTATGTGCTGTATTTTTTGTTTATGATGACTACAGAGCAAATCACCTTTAACTCCTGTTGCCTCAAGCCATACAATGCAGATGTGCTAATTCAGAGTATTGCAACTCAACACACTCAAGTAATTTTGCATTTATAAAAGTTAAATCACTCCTATTCATATGGATATTGTCCAAAACCGTGTGTATTGTGATTGCCAAAAATCTTGTGTGTGTGCACTGATGTTCCAAAGACTTCTGTGGCACAAATTCAGAGCAGTGGCATGTATTAAGATGATTGGCATCTCAGAATAGGTGAAAATTCCTTTAACTATCCCAGACATAACATTTTTGTTCATATTTTCAAAAATATATTTAGATAATATGGGACCATTTCCTTTTTGTAAGAAAAATGAATGAATATTCACTGAATGGTTTCCTGCAAGTGTATTTGAAGCTAAAAAATCTCATGTTTAAAGATGAGATAGACTCATGACAACTGAGTGGCTTTACAGATTAAAAACAGAAGCAGCAGCTTCTGACACTCAATTTATTCTATTAAAACCAACACTATCTCAGTAAAATTTTCCCTGAAGAAAAAATTTGGTCTCTTTAAAGGAAAAAAAAAATCAGCTATTGAATAACAGAAATGAACAGCCTACTCTGATTTTCTTAGTTTAGTAGCATTCAGAAAATAGAAAATTTTAAACCCAGTGGCAAAAGTTAGGATGATTCTTTAGGTTCCCAGTTTGGGAAACAGTAGGAACAGAAAGAAAGAGGCTCTTTCAAAGGGTAATTCAAAACAGGAGCCTAAATTAGGCTATTTGCTCTTCATATGTTTTGTATACTTGCAGAATTGAAAGCCTGGAGATGTGCCTCTGGGTCACTGAGCTCAGACTGGGCTGTGGCAAACAACCTCTCTGTAATCCTCCTAAAACAGGGCACTCCAAGTTTTCCCCCTTCTTTAGGACAACCCAAAAGCTTTCAGGTTAGGAACTGCCTTCTGATTTCCAAACTGGAGTTTGACCTGGCAGGTATGTGCCCATCTGCTGCTCTGCCAGCAGTCATGTGGCCTCAGGTTGCACATGCCCTTGTCTCTGGTGTCACCTCCTCCAGTGCAGTAACAGCCAGCAATGGTGTGTCCTGCATTTCCTAATTGCCTGGATGCAAGGAGTGAAGGCAGAGCTGATAAAAGTCTCCTTTATCCGCTCTAAATGGAGACAAGCAAAGTGCACTCAAAACCTGCAGTTTGGATTGAAGTCTGATTGCATCTGTGTCTCAAAAGAGCTAAGAAACAGTCTCAGATAAGAAGCTTTTTAATTTCACATGTAAAACAAGGTGAAAGAGAAAGAGTTCAAGACAGATTCTGTTTTCTTTGTGGCCTGGTAACAAAGGAGTGAAAAACAATTAGCAAATGAAGTTAGAGATAAACAGGAAGACAGTGACAGAAAGTTTTCTGGGAAAAGACAATACATTTCTTTCCTGCCAGACTACAGGTCTGATCAAAAATTGGAAAATTTTGGGTTGCCAGCATTTCAGAAAAAAGTGCTACAAACTGACAAGCTCTTGACACACATTAAAATGCAATGGTTGTATAATCCTGAGGCATCTTGGACTAACAAGGGAATAAATAAAAGAAAAAGAAAAGCAAAAAAAAAAAGCATTCCATGTTTGTTTTCAAAACTCAGTGTGAAAAAGCAATACTAAATACTTGCCATATGCACGGGGTTCCTTGGTACACACATGGTTTAATTGGCATTTAACTTTGAAGTCACACCACAAGGTCACACCAGGCAGTTGCACATGTGTATTCTGTCCCTACAGATGTATTTCAAAACTAGGCAGGACTTCAGCTGCATTATAGATAGCAATAATATAAAGGATGCCAGCCAAGCATTTCTGATTAGAAATATCTTTTTTTTTCACCCTTCCTCAAATAGGAGCATACCTGATCCAGCCCTGGAAACTTTCTCATGGCCTACAGGCAGCAATACACAGAAATAAACATAGAATAGGGAGGTTTTGAGTGGGAGCTTACCTTGTTTCATCTCACTCTAGCAATTGATAGAGAAATGACTTTTGACTGTCTTCAGCTCCTACCAGGCAGTAACAGCCTGTGGTGCATTGGAAATACCCTGTTACCTGCCAAGTGCACACAGTGCACCCACCTTACTGCACTGAGCAAGTCCTTGTCACTGACTTCTGCAGGGGCTCAGCTGGGCAGAGCAAGCACTAATTCAGCCTTCTGGGTGCTATGACCACACTTTGCACAGCCACATTGAGACAGCACTCAAACTCCACGGCACAAAACTGAGTTGGTTTTGCAATGGACAGCAGAGCACCCCTCAGGGGCTGGGACATAAACCTCACCTCAAGGGTGCAGTGGATGGATAATCTTTTTGCCTGGAATAAAGTACCTAAATAAGTGATTTTTGCCAACTGCTAACTGCTGACTTGCCTCTCGGAATAACAAAACCTGCCAGAAGACTGGGAGAAATGGGTTAGATCATTAATTACTTTATGGAGGTCCTATTATGGAGGGTAGTTCAAGTCCACTCCTGTTATGGTAGTGAAAGAGATGCTGCTGTTCCCCTCCTGCTCCTGCCTTCCATCATGCTCACGGATTATCTAGACACGGATTCAGTGAGTGGTTCAGTGATCTGATGCAATGGAAAAATACTTTTTTTTTTT
>VWZP01006610.1:696847-742717 GCA_013396995.1 Dicaeum eximium
CTGCCCCTCTCTCAGAGGTGCCTTCCTGCCAGGCTCTGCTCAGGCCGGCTCACTGCCCCTCTCTCAGAGGTGCCTTCCTGCCAGGCTCTGCTCAGGCCGGCTCGCTGCCCCTCTCTCAGAGGTGCCTTCCTGCCAGGCTCTGCTCAGGCCGGCTCGCTGCCCCTCTCTCACAGGTGCCTTCCTGCCAGACTCTGCTCAGGCCGGCTCACTGCCCCTCTCTCAGAGGTGCCTTCCTGCCAGGCTCTGCTCAGGCCGGCTCGCTGCCCCTCTCTCAGAGGTGCCTTCCTGCCAGGCTCTGCCTGCCCGGGCAAGGAGGGGGTGGCAGTGCTGTGACACCTGGGCACCTCCTGGGAGGCTGTCAGAGCTGGCAGTCGGTGAAGCGTGACAGCATCCAGAGAGATTGAAATACCACTTCCCTCGAGGGGATAATAGTAGCGGGGAGTTACTATTTAATGGCTGTATGTCAGTGTCGTTTTAAAAATAGTAGGTGCTTTGCATTTTTCTGTGTCATCTGCTTTTTGATCAGAGGAGGCAAGTGCCTGAACCAGCAGTGGAGATGAGGTGTGTGGTAGGGTTGGAGCACTGGTGTGAAGAAGTGTGGGATGGGTGATGCCTCATCCCAGATGTTGTAGGGGAAGAGTTGTCGTGGCAGACACAGTGCCTGAGTGACACAGCATCCAAGACCTTTGTAGCTCTACAGCAAGTTGTGTTTAAATAAGCTGGTGTTTCTCAGTCACAGCTGTTTGGTGCTGCTGCTAATAAAATGTGCAGATACTGGCTAGCAGTGGAAAAAATGAGCATGTAGACCCACTGACAAGTAAGTGGAAGTCCTGAAGTATTTCAATGCCCTTTTGCAAAAGACTGTATTCAACTAGTGTATTTTAACATACTCAGGAATAAAATAAATGTTACAACATCCTTTATAGCTTTTTTCTGTATTATTTTTGTTTCTTCCATACAGTAATCATGCCATAATGTTTCTTCATTTCTTTCAGGCCCTGTGGAAAAAAAGGTGGTTGTCAATCTTCAGAAGCTAGATGTGGCTCAGGATAGTCTGGGCAACTATGGTTTCTTCACTTTGATTTACAATCAAGGCTTTGAAATTGTGATAAACGACTACAAGTGGTTTGCATTTTTTAAGGTGAGTTGAACTGGTGTGTTCTGCACCACTGGCTGTTGCAAAAATGGCTTGTAGTTAGGCTTCTCTTCAGTCCCTGAGTGCCACAGTGAGTCAGTTGGGACACTTGATTATCTTTGGTTCTAAGATTTGCCTGGCTCACCAGATAAAGGATTTCTTCTTTTCTTGTTTTGAACATAAGGAAACACTGATCAGCAGTTGGGTAGCGAGCAGAGAGAGAAAAGAGGTATTCCACACTGGCCATTATCTGAAAAAAATACAGATGCTGCTACTTTCCTGCTGGTACCCTGGAGTTTCCTTTTTTTTTTTTTTTTTTTTTGACCCTGTGGACCCAAGTCAAATAGCAAATACCATTGCTTTTATCTTTCCTTACAGATGTTGCCAAAATTCATGGAAACTTTAGAGCCATCTATCCTCCTTGATGGAGGATTCCTGGGATCTATAAATTTTATTTCAGAATACTACTCTAATATCTAAGGAACCCTTCTGCTACCTCTAATTATTCCTTTGGAGTAGTACTGTTCTCTTCATTCCCTGTTAAGGCCTTCAGGTCAGGCTGAAAACAGTGATGGTAGGCAGGGGTTAGACAGGAGAAAACACTCTTGTTAGGAGTGCTCTGCTGCTGTCTTGATGAGTGGCATGATGAATCTGAAGGGTGGTGTGAAGTAATCTCTGCAGGATGGCTTTACTACCTGGAAGACAGATGCTTTGGGCAGCAGGGCTTCTCAGCTGGTGAGTGCAGGCCTGGGCAGGAGCAATGAATGTGGTTTTGGTTGTTTCAGGAAGCATGATCTTGTGTCTGACTTAAGATGAGTCAATAGTAAAATTCAGGCCTTTTCTAAGCAGAAAATCTCTGAAATTTGGCTAGTACTAAGGAGGGTGAAGAAATAACTTCTGCTCTAAATTGTCTTTCTGGGAGCCATGGTAGATGGTTTATTTTACATCAACTATTTTAAGTCAGTGTTTTCAGGTGTTGACAAAAGCGAGTGATCCACTCTTTCAGGAGAACTGGAATCTTTACTGAACAAAAATTACATAGAAGGCTCAAGTTTAACTACAACCTCCTTGCATCCTCCATCTGTGCTGATTTGGGCTCATGTAACTCATGTAAGAGAAAGGACTGTATAGACTGTCTAACACAACTAGTGTGGAAGTTATTTACGTGCTCATTGTTGTAGGTTAGCCCCAGTAAACAGCAAAGCACCACTCAGCCATCAGTGCTCTGGGGGAGTGAATTGGAAGGACAGAAGTGTAAAAACTTGTAGGCTGAGGTCAAGGTACATTAATAAGTAAAGCAAAAGCTATGTGTGTATGCAAGAAAAGCAGAATGAGGAATTCATTCATTCACTACTTGCCACCAGGATAACTTGCCACCATAATAAGTAGGGGTTCAGCAATTTCCAGGGAAGCAGGGCTTCGTTGTGCACAACTGTTGTATAAGAAAGTAGATGCCATGATTCTGAATGTCCTTCTTTTCTCCTTTCCCCTGCTTTTATTTCTATGCATGATATTGTTTGGCATGGAATATCTCTTTGGTCAGTTGGGGTCATCTTTCCCAGATATGTTCCCTCCCAATTTCTTATGCACCCCCAAGCTATTTCCTGTCAGAGCTGTCTGAGGAGCAGATGAGGCCTTGGTGCTGTGTTAGCACTGCTCAGCTAAACTAAAACATCCCTGCATTAACAACACTGTTTTCTTCACAAATCTGAAATGTGGCATTATATGAGCCGCTATAAATAAAATGAACTGTCAAGACCTAGTGCACTCCTATAACTGGAAATTTTTAAAATAAGAATGTAATTCTTTAAACAAGGCAGGGTCTTGTGCTTGAGCAGAAGCAAAGTATGAGAGAGAAACATGTGATTGACGTTCTCATCTGTATAAGACAGTGAAATTACACTGCCATGATGTGCGCTCCTCGTAGGTTTGGCAGGTGATACAGCAAAAACTGCACAGACACTGAAGGGTAATCTAACTGAGCAGAATTACTCTGAAACTTCTCAGGCAGGGACACCTCTATGAGCTCACCTGCAATGGGAGGACCTGCCTCAAAAGTGGCAGGAATTGCTGCCTCCATGAGGACAGCGGAGCACTGTATGACATAGTATTGTCCATGAACTTGATTTTGAGGTGTTGTCTCTGACAGGGACAACTTAGCAGTCATTGCTGGACTCAGCTGAGGAGAATATAATTGAACTAGCAGACTTTGAGCTGATATTTTACACTGAGATACAGAGTTGCTTTACAAGCCAATATGCTAGGCAGTCAAAGAGTTGCTGATTATCAAAACAAATTCCTGAATGTGGGGAATTTAATAATAGAAACAGTGTGTCCTGCTCTGGGATATAAAGGGATCTGTTAGTAGCCAACTTGAAGACAGCTGAGAGTCCTTGAAGGCTGCTGCTCTCCATCCCTTGTGAAATACATCCCCAGAAGATGAGCACTATGTCAAGTGACTCATAAGCACTGATGTCGTGTATTGCACTGATTTCATGTACTGCACTGATTTGCAAAAGTACTCTTAAAACAACATATCAAAACTGTTACAGAACAGTTTAAGCTGAAAGGAGGTTCTGGTGGTCATCTGATTCATCTTGCTGCTCAAAACAAAGTAAATCAAATATAGACCTGAGCAGTAGCGTACACAATAGCTTGCATTTTATGGTCATGAATGTATCTCAGCCCTTTGTAAGCTAATGCATTAATTCTTAGTTTTGAAGTTGGCTTCAGTATTAAGAAATAGCAAGCTCGTTTGGGCCATTGCTCAATAATGAGGAATTCATCAGCAAAACATATTTAAATTAAAGACTTCTTTCCTTTAACACCATAGGGAGGATTAGAGCCCAGTTCATTTCCCATCTCTAATTATTTTGCTGCTGCAAGAAGAACAAGATTACCAAGATGCAAGTCTATTGCTGAGAATCATGAGGAAATACCACAGCACTTACTAAATGCATTTTTTGCTGCAGACAGCTACTTGCTGTTATTGGGCAAGAACATGCAATGTGTCTATCTGCAAAACTCCCAATTTCACAACTGTTAGTGGGCACTTGGAGGGAGGAAGTGGTTTCTTGCAAACTGCTTGACCTTGTGACATATTTAACTGTGCATATCTGTTTACTTTTAATCCAGTAAATATTGAATTACATATGAAATAGAAATGCAGCAAGTCTGAGACTGAGTAGGGGGAGGATTTGCCAGGTACAATGAGCAGCAGTGTTTAAGCCAATACAGTACTTTGTGAGTTTCAGACATAGAAGTGCCACTTCTGCTAATTGAACCTCCAGTGTATTTTTTCTTAGTGTTAAAGAATTAAGCTGATAATTACTGACAGGAATGCTGCGGGCTTGTCTAAGTGGTGACTTTATCAGAGCTACTGTACTGTGTAGATACAGACACAGCCTGTTTGGCTGTGCATGTTTCAATGAGTTTTTAATAGCTTTTTGTTCCTGTGGCTTACTAAGCAGACACCGACTGAAACTTTCATAGGGTCTCATTGCCTTTACAAGGTATTTGTTCTTTCACTTGAGGCCCGGGGGGAAATTACTTTATACATCAGAGGACTGGATTGGGTAGCTTATCAATTCTGTTTTTTCCTCTGTTTACTTTAGTATGTGAAGTAAAGATACCTCTAACCATTGTTTTTTTCTAACTATTGTTGTAGATGGAATTAAAGTTGGCCAATTTTATTGCAGCATCCTACTGCATTCTTGCATTCTCCTTCTAGCACAAAATAAGTTGTTTTATGTGTGCTTCTGAAACATCCCTGTACTGAACCGGGATGTGAAGTTAGTTTACTTACTCTTGGCAGAAGCTTGATCATGTGCTTCTGCTGGATGATACAAGGATTCTTTAGGGTTATGCAATATATAAAGTTTTAACAATTTTTTTTTTCCCACAGGGGATGGCAAAAGAAATAGGAACAGCATAACATAAAAGCTAGAGAGAGGCTGAAAGGAAAGTTGAGGCCAACTTGTTTCAATTACTTGGTGTCTTTGAGGTATTTATTTATTTATTGTTAAGACTACCACTTTGAGACAAGACAGTCTCATAAGTTTCTCACTGTTTGTCTCTTAAGCAAAGTGGTTCTACTTCTGACTCCTGAGATGTTCTTTAGTAAATACCAGAAGTCTGGCATTTTTTTCATATTGAAACATTACAACTACTTCAGAAAAAAAAAAAAGATAGGTTTTAGAATATTTCACCACTCAAGTTACTAATTTTTCCAAGCTGACTTGGTGACATCTTTGTCATATCTTTTTCTCTCTTCTCCAGTGCTCCCAAGTTTGGTTAAAATCAAGGACTGCTGTGAAACAAACAGCCTAGATAAGTGACAGAAGTTAATGTTTAAGTTTTCAGGATATGGACAAAACCCCAAACCTGAATGCATTTTATTTCATGTTGCTAAAGTAGAAGCGCTAGAGTTGCTAATGCTATTTAATCATCCTGCAAGTCAATTGAAAGTTAGCTTTTAACCTGTCTAATTTGGGCTTGCTTAACTGGCAGTGAGCAGCTGCTGCTTTCCTAAAGTGTAAATCTGAAAGCATAAAACTCAGAATTGCAGGGTGTTTCCTAGAGTAAAGAAAATCCACCTGGAGCTGATATTCGCTTGCATTTTGTATTGGGTAGCAAGATGCAGTGTTTTTTTCTGGTAACATCATCTACTGTATTTTTGTGTAGTAGGGCATCTGCAAATCTACAGGTCTGTTCTCATTCAATGTATGCTTCCCCTAGTAAAATGCATAGGAACACTTGTAAATTTGAGAGATAAAGTCTTTCCACCAGGTTTAATGTGTAGGGTAGTCCTGCCTCCTGGAACTCAAGTTGGCTTATTGCCCAGGCACTGCTTAAATTGAGAGCAATAGATTTCAAAGAGGACGGGATGGCTGCCTCTCTATGTTGCACTGCTGAGTTCTCATTAAAATGCTGTGACTAATAAGGTCTCCATCCTTGCTTTCCTCTTAGTGAGATTAAAGATTTTTAAAAAGCTTTAAACAATTATGGCTTTTACTAGGACTGGAATTGAACATGCAGTTGGATTGTCATGATGGCCAACACAGGAAGGACTTTATTAAAACTATACTTAGCTGTAAAGCTTACTTGGGTTCAGATACCTAGCAGCAAGCTTTGAAGTTTAGCTAAGTGAAGTCTTTTAAGGTTAATGTTGGCGTGGCTTGGCTAATTTTTGGCATTGCGCAAAACCACGAGTTGTCAGGATTGAGAAAAATATGCATTTGAAATAGGATTAAATTTTACTGTTTTCAAAGCTCAGAATTGGAACTATGAATATAGTTTGGGTGCCTCTCTTAAGGAGTTATCCTAGATTGGTCAGGTCGCTGGTTGGAGTTAATGCTGCAGATGTGAGTATCGGCTGATGAAAGTATCACGTGACACAGCTGCAGTCATCTCAAAAATGAAAACCATCTTTAAAGTCTGCAGAGAAATGCGTGCGAGCACTTGTCCAGCAGTTGCTGGTGATCACAGCTGTATGGCTGTTATCCTCCATGAAGGATGCTGTTCTGTGGTGGGCTCTGTGAATGTTTTGGGTACTGGCTGGGCAGTCTGACATTGTAAGTCACATCCACCTGAGTCGGCTGTTGCTTGTGCAATGGTGCCATATCTCTGCCATGTGACTGGCTGTTAGTTGTGCAGGTGTACTTGTAGTTGGTCCTCTAAAACTGTTACAGTCAAATTTCCTAAATCTCATCTGTCAGTCCTTCACTAGTAGAAAGAAGAAATGCTGCATTTCTTAGCAAAGTTGCTTTAGCAATGATTTTATGGTGTACCTTCTGGTAAGCAATGGACATCATTGTTGTGGCACTGATGAGGTTTTTTTAAAGGCTTGGCTGCCACTTGTCTGCATCAGTGGTTCTCGATTAAAAGTCAGAGGGGGGAAAAGCAAACTGTGACCTTATGTAGGTCTATTTTAATTTCCTAGATACATTGTTTTTTGGGGTTGAAATTCCCTTTATTCAAATGTCATTCATGTCTTATGGTCTCAAAGTCTCCATGTCCACTTTTCAAAGTCATTCAGTAGTAGCTTCGTCTGGCAGTCTACAAAAAGGTAGCTACAGAGGACTTGAATTGCCTAATTTTAGGCTTCTACAGAGACTGTCTGAAATTGGCTTTTATATCTTGTTTATGTTGAAGCATTGCTACTGGCTGTCCTTTCACCTCCTTTCTAGTTTTGTTGATACATGTGAACTGAAAGAAGAGTGCAAGAAATTCACTATATTCACTATTCCGAAAGATAGTTGTACAGATGGTGTGAATGCTATTCTGGTTATCTCTCAACATCTTTAAAAAAGCAATGCATTTTATTTCTGGAAAGGGAGAGGGATTTCTAGGAGAAAAACACTTTTTTGTTGTTGTTTTAATTTATTCGTTAGCAGGTAACTCGTTGCCTTTTTTTCCATGAAGATAAGCCCCAAATCTGTGTTACTTGTTTTAATTCAGAATAACACTGTGGAAAGCAGGCTTGTTGCAGGAAGCAGGCCTGTTCTTCTGATAATCTTCAAGTATTCAGATTGAGGGCCTATGCTTACTGAGAATGGCTGTACTGTTTTAATCTGTGGCAACTTTTAGATAGGAAAGACCAGGTATTAATTTCTATGGTCATGTAGAGCCAGAAAAGTGATCTCACAGTAAATTAGATTAAAGTCACTACCTGTTGCTTTTGGAAGTGTCTGGATTTGTAGTTCTGCTGTTGTGAAGAGGGTATTTCTCAAAAGTAATCTCTAGGCTTTGCCCGTGGTATTTGGCCAAGAGTAGTTATTTCCCACATTGCACAGTGTTGCACAGTAAGATAGGAAGAATAGAACAAGGCAACAGCTCAGCCTTCTAGTGCCCCCACTCTGCTCTAGCCAGCAAACACACATGCTGGGTGTAGATATGTTGCCTCTGCATCCTCCAGACTGGGGACAAAGCAAGTTCCCATTGTTCCAAAACAGTCAGAAGATTAACCTTTAGTTTTATTCTGCTGATCAATAAACCTAATTATTTCACTGTAAGTTGTCCTTCAGATTTTTCACAAAACCTCAACATAGTCACAAACCACCCAGCCTCTTTAATGAATCTTTTCCATCTTGGGGCATTTCCATCACTGTAAGCCACCACCTTCTTCAGTAAAGAAGCTGAGCAAGCATTTTGTTGAAACATAGTTACAGAATCCCTCTACGATTGTACATCTGCAGCTCAAATAGGATGAGATTTAATGAAGTTTTCTTGCACTAAGAAACTTGAATTCTCTATAAGTGATTTTGTTTTTATTAGAAGAGTAAAGTTAAAGCCTTTATTGTGTGGGGTTTTCAGGTGCCTTTGTAGTGTAACACAAAACACTACAACCTTACACAGAACACTTTAACCTTAAGAGGTGAGTAATGAGTAAAGAGCCACACACACACCCCAGTGAGACATTCTGTTGTCAGAGAATTGCTAATCCAGAAAGTTTATGTAGCTGGGCAAAGTGTTAGTGGTACCTGTTGTATGAAGACACGTTTTGCTGAATATATTAAATTATTGCTCTTCTTCAGTGGTAAAATGAAGACTTGTGTGTCTGAACAAAGAAGTATTAGGACTCAGGACTTGAGGCTTTAGTAGCAGCTTCTGCTGCAATCTTTAAATGAGCTGATCTCAAGGGATCATAATTTCCTACTGTCTCATTTTGATAGTTCCTGTGAAATTACTTCTTGATGCTTTGCCATCACAGCTCAAACCTAAAAAAGTGGCTGGAAGTTTAATCTTTTGTTTTGACTTGTGAAACAATAACAGTGCATAAATAGTACATAAATTTTAAAACAGAAATAGTACATGTCTTTCTGTGTGGTTACTGTATGACAAACTTGCCATCTTCCCTGTGTTTGAGTCTTAGTTTCTCAAACTTCTGTGGCAATCCAGAGTTAGCTTGACTGGTCACAAATTTGGCATAAGAAATCTCAGGGCCTTGAAGAGAAGGTTGAGTACTAAAAGATCTTTTACATCTTGCTGAGAAAGTAACTGTTGAACCCAATGATTAGCACAGGTTAGTTGATACTAATACTAATGCTTACTTTGTTGCTAAAAGTGCAAGTCACAACCCAATTGTGACTTTTGCAGCTATTTGGTAAATATTAGTTTCTTTCATCTCTTAATCTCTGGACTGTGTTTGGTCACTTCCTGTGAAACACAGGTGGGCAGAGGCAGCTGTGAGTGGGTGGGGAACTACAGCTATGCTGACAAATGCATCTGCTTAACACAAGCATAACTTCTTCACATTACAGTACAAAAAGGAAGGCCAGAATGTAACCAGCTACTGTAATGAGACCCTACCAGGATGGGTGCATGATGTACTTGGCCACAACTGGGCTTGTTTCACAGGACACAAGATTTCTTCATCTCCATCCGATGTTCGTGTCAACGAGCTACCTCTCCAGAAGCCGGGGGGAAGGTAAGCAACAGATAAATGACCTTTTACTGGAATAAAATATTTCATAACAGTGCTTGAGGTTTTAGCTAAAATTGTAGGAGCCAATTCCAGTACCGAGGGCAAAGTTAATGCCAGTGATAACGTTGGAAATAAACCTGAATGCACAATAACAGAGGAGGGTTTGCCTGTTGCATCGGTCTCTTCAGTCTGTGGTGAAGCCCTTTTATAAAACTGGCATGTCTAAGGAAGATGGTTATATCTAGTCCGTCTCAAGTTTTAGAAACCTTGCTTTGATTGAGTAATTCCATGTTTCTTTATCAGTACCTACCAGAAGACACTTCTAGAGTTACATATGGAGTTTAGAGAACACCTTTAATTTCAATCCCGGTCCTTCTGTTACTGTTTTACATGGTTCCTTTTGTTTGCAGACTCTCCCAGAGACGTTATGTGCACAACTTGGACTTTGTAAATGCTATCAATGCTCACCAGAAGTCATGGAGAGCGACAAGATACAAGGATTATGAGAATTTTGCCTTGGAAGAGCTAACTAAAAGAGCTGGGGGTCTCTATTCCAGAGCTTCAAGGTAATAAGCCACTTTGTTCTGCAACAAACCCCACTGCTGCCAAGAATCTGCTTGTATTTGTCCTGGCTCTTTGCTGTGTTTAGTTCAGATGTTTAATCAAGTTTCAAGGCCTTCCAGTTCATGTTCATGGGGTGGAAGCATATTTTTTCATTTGAATGATTATTCTGAGCATCTGTTGTCTCAAGCAGTTGGGACAAATAGAGTCACCTACCCTTTAGTCTGGCCCAGTAACTCGCTGCTGAACTCAGGGTGCAAGGAAGAAGTGGGGACAGTCCCAGTTATCATCTCACTGTCCTGTCTGCTCATCAGCTGCTTGCCATAGTTGGGAGTTTCTGCTTGTGCTTCATCTTGGTTCTGCTAGTTCATAATTGCAGTTGAAAAGCTGTGAACTGCTCTCTGCTCCTAAACATGGATATCAAAGATTTCTGAGGGAATTTCCTGGTTACTTTGATAATTTACCACGCCTGCAACAAGAGTCCTCTAGCAGGAGTAGAGTGTCTCAGTAAAGAAGCATGAAAGTAGCTCTGAGAATGCCTTCAGGGTGTTGCAGATTGTTTAGCTGAGAGTGGTACTGGGAATGGGTACATCATCCTCTACAAAATCTAAGAACTAGAGTTTTTTGATCTAAAGATTCTCTTCTTTATAGCTGTCTTACTGTCTTCATAGTTTTGTTTTTTCAACTCCTGGTATTTCTGTGAGTAGGAATGCTACTTACTTTTCCAAACTGTGGGAATCATATGTTTGTTAAAGAAGGTCCTACTATAGAATAAAAATGCTGATTTGCATGGGAATATCATGCAGATTATGGTTTCATTGTATAGATAGAAGCCACCTTGTAGATGATCTTAATACAGTAACCTATTTGGAAGCTCACTTCCACCCATGCACTACCATGGCAGTGTTTGGTTGGCCTTCTCCTGCTTTGGAAACAGACTGCAGTGTCTGGTGTTTGTGAATGGCACCTGAGGACAAGCATCAGTTTATATGAAAGTTGAATGCAGGAAGCTCTTGCCTTGCTGGTAGGAGCATCACTTGGCTGCTGGTGGTAGATGAGGACAGGTAACGTTCAGTACTTACTGCCTCAAAAGTCGCAGTAAAAACTTGCTCCAGAGAAGTCTCCAGGGCAAATGGGACTGCAGTTTAATGAATTCTGTGTAAGCCATACCTGTGCCTGAAGTGAAACTGTAGTTGCTGTCTCGGTGCATGCTGCCAAGGCAAGATGGTTTCTGCAGTCAGATATTCTACATACTTTGTGATTGCAGTAAAATAACTGTTGCAGAACTATGTTGCTATAATCTGAGAGTTACCTCAGCACTTCAGATCGGTGCAAAAGTATTTGACCTTAGCAGCTCGTGGATGTCAAGGAAACTCCCTCGTTGGACCACCCAGGAGGTGCTCTGGCAATCACACTTGCACCACCTGAGCTGGAACTGAGGCCCCTTTGCAGCTGCCCCCCACACTCACAGTCACACCAGGGTTCCCATAGCACAGTCTCAGATGTCCAGATCTTTAAAATAATTTCATCTTGGTAATCTTGGCAATAACTAAATAATAAAGCAGCAGTTCAAACCAGGTCCCTTTGAGCAGGGACCCCAAGCAAAGGAGTCCCTGGGCTTTTATACTGCTGCCACCCCCAGCCTTGAGTGTGGGAAAGTCTGGGGTCCTTTCTGAGTGTTCTGTCGCCTGCCTGGGCCACGGGTCCCTGGTCCCTTTATTATACAGAAGGATTTTGCCACCCAGAGCGCTTTGAAGCTCACACTGCAGCTTGCAAACTGAACTACCTGTGCTGAATGTATTCCTCAACAGTGGATAGTTAATAATATAGTTCCCTCAGGGAGCAATTTGAGTAGGTCTTGAATCCTGCTCAAGCTTATCTCTTCATATTGACACCCACTCAGTTTAGATGGGAGACTATTTTAAATTGCATAGTGTGAAGCAAATCCAACTTGTAGAAGCCAAAGATGAAAACTGAGTGTTACGTAATTGTTTCCTTGCCTGGAGTGTGATATGTTTCTTAAAACGTTTTCTCCTCTTTAGACCAAAGCCTGCACCTCTAACACCTGAGTTACTCAAGAAAGTTTCAAGCTTGCCAGAATCCTGGGACTGGAGAAATGTTAATGGTGTCAATTATGTCAGCCCTGTTCGAAATCAAGGTAAAAATGAATAAATAAAGCCTCTGAATTCAAAGCTCTAGAGCTCTTTGATGTAGTTTGTAATTTGCTGCTAACCAGAAGGTTTTGCCTAGTGTCTTGCACTGACAGATTACACCTTTACTGTGAATAGCATATGGAAACTAGGTGGAGTCCTGGCTAACAACTCTCTACTGAGATAGGTGGTGCTACTGGCTTGTCCAGACAGCACTGACTTGCTGGAGTGAAAGCCAGATACCACAGTACCCTGCATAAATACAGCTGTCAAGTTTTGTCCAAACAATCTTAGCCATGATTTTCTGCACACTGACTGAACTGATGTACATTTAATTTTTTCCCTGATTTCTTTTGATAGCAAATTATCATGCAGCTTTAAGGAATAAACCTATGAAAATTGTTTATACTGCCTCCGAATCTTATCACCCTGATAAATTCAGGTGTTACTTAACTGATTAGTTGCAAGAGGAGATATTAGTCACTATGAAAATTGCAGACAATGATAAATATAAAATACTGTGAAGAACTTAAAAGGATGCCTTGCTGGTATGTGTTGATTCTGTAGGGAGTGTTTATAGCACTGGGGTGTGGTATACCTGAATTTGTTTATATAATGGAGGCCAGGAGTGAGCTCCATTAATGTGTCCCTTCCGTGTGCCACCACTATCTACTGGTAGCTATCTGGTAGCAGCTTTTGGGGGAAAGAAGCACAACATTAGCATGGTGGGGAGGGGATGGTTTAAATCACCAATCCCTCATTTATGACTTAGTTATTCTGACAAATTCTGCCAGCTGTGCTCCTGGTAGCAGAAGCAGCATAGGAAGGCTTGTGGAATTTCTAGCTATGTGGAAGAATTGGAAGAATGGCAAAAGGATATTATATGGTCCTCTGTAGGTATGAGTCCTGTACTTTCTCCTGGTGTGAACTATGAATGTCCCAAGGGCCCTTTGATTTTCCAAACAATTGAACACTCAGTTCCAGACTTACCCTTTCTGTTGTGTTGCTTCAAAATTCCTCTAAATGAGAACTAGTCTGTTGTTTCCAATAAAAGAGCTTCCTACACTTTTTATGTAATCTGAGGGTCCATGCTGAGTATGTTAAATGTCTGTGGAACATGTATTCTGCTCCATCAAATTACAATTTTAGCTTTCAGGCTTTAAAAAAACCAAAAAAAACCAAAACAAACAAAACCTACAAAAGAGGTAATTCTATGGACTTTATAAATGCCACAGTGGTAACAGGAAAGAAATTTAGCAGCCGATCCAGCAGACTTCAAACTGAAATGGTTGAGTGAATTGTATTTTTCATGTTTTTGCACACATAATGCAACAAAGCGTTCTACAGTGTGGCCCATCTCAGATGCTGGGACTGCACAGTGAGTGGGAGGCATCTTTCACTGCTTCACTTTGCCCTGCTGGGAAAAGAGTGTTCCTGTTCAGGCTGATTTTGTCCCTTCTCTTCAGAGGTGCATCTAACTGAGTGAAGGTGCAATTTCGACGTCTTGCTGTTGTAATAGCTCTGCTTTTATACACCTACACAGTTCAAGAGAAAGTATTTTGTTTTGTTCCTCAAGGCTCCCTCCTTTTCATAGCTCTGCAATATTTGACTTTCCCACCATCAGGAAACAAAAGGAAATCCAGGCACACCTTGATGACAATTCAGTAGATTAAATAGGACCTCATCCAAGTAATTGTTCTTCCTGTGAGGCTTGCCATTCTATTTCCAAAGGCTTTTAGTGAGTGAAAGGAAGGTCCTAGAGAGGGAAGAGGCATAAAGCTAGAAGCAACACTAAATTTTGATGCAAAAGTTAGGAGACTTAACTGTCTGCCGGGAAGCAGAAGGGAAATTAAGGTGCTTCTGAAAAGCCAGCGTATAATTACGTGCCCTTGGGAAGCAAGGAGAGCGGGGATGAATCCATTATATCAAACATGCTATTTATACCACTATTCTCTTAAAAGTCAGTTATTTTAGGGGTAGCTGTAGAGGTGGAATATTTTTTCAACTGGAAATTACAGGACTAAATCCATTGGTAGTTTGAAATAAGAACAATACTGTCAGCATTCACTTGAAGTAGTTCATGGCCCCTTAGCATATGTGCTCCATAAAGGGTAGATAGAGCCTTCTCAGCCCTGCTAATGCAGTCCCTGAAGGTTCATTCGGAAGGAATAGGGTAATTGGATAGCTCTCAAATGCTACTGCTGAAAAACACTGGAGCAGTACTTTGCCTCTTATTCTTGAGTAAGCTCAGTGTTCCATGAGAAGTTGTTAGAAGTGGGTTTTGAATTGCATGCATAAAAGCTAAATGAAGATTTAAAGTTTTTGCTAATTTGTGTTCAAGTTCTAATCATTGTCTGGTAGGTTTTAACTCTTTTCAGTGGAGTTTAGGAATAGATGTACCTGATGGCAGGAGACGAGCCTTGTTTGTTACTAACTGCTCCTTGTGTTCCTTTTTCTCCCCTTCTCAGGCTCATGTGGCAGCTGTTATGCGTTTTCCTCCATGGGCATGCTGGAATCAAGGATACGTATCCTCACAAACAACACTCAGAAACCAGTCTTCAGTCCCCAGCAAATTGTATCTTGCAGCCAGTATTCTCAGGGTAAGGATGCTGGTGTATATAAAGACACCTTTTAAATAACGATAGTGCCGGAGAAGGAGACTAGTTTGAAAATTCCCATCCCTTCCCCAACACACACAAGTTACTTTTTCCAGAAAGTGTTTGGCAAGCTATCCTTCAGTACTTTATTTGAAATTAAAAAATGACAAAAACAGAGTTGTCAGCCCACGTCATTGCAGCAGTGGGATTGAACAAGGAGAAGTCACCCTTATGCTCAGGATGTTACTGGATTTTATGTCTACCTGTGGGATCAGAAATATCTAAAGAGTAGGGCTCAAAATGTAGCTGGTTACAATGCTTACCTAGAAAGAATGGAACTAAATATTCTCCCAGTGGCATATTCAGAGGGAGGGGGAGATGAGCAAAAGCAATGACTAAAGCTTTCTAGAGGACTGTGTCCGTGTTAGGACAGATCCTTGTACTGCATGTAACTAGCTGTTCTTTCTGACAGGGATTGTCAGGAGCAGGATTGGATGAGAAAGGGTCCAAGTATTAGTGTTCCCAATATAGCTCCCACAGATGTGAATTTTGCCTTGTGTGTTTCAGAAAGCTGACTGTAGCTAACTGGAGTATTAGAATGATCTGGATTACTGAAGTGTGTTCAATACTGTATCTGAAAGAATTATGAAAGATTTAAGTGGGAGAGTCTCCCACCTCAAATAACAATTTCCAAGGGAAGAAGCACTTTTTTTTTTTTTCCCTTGTTAAGGTTGTGATGGTGGCTTCCCATATCTCATTGGTGGAAAATACGTCCAAGACTTCGGTGTGGTGGAAGAGGACTGCTTCCCTTATACAGCCCAAGACTCTCCGTGCCTCTTCAAGCGCAGCTGTTACCACTACTACACCTCTGAGTACCACTATGTTGGTGGCTTCTATGGGGGCTGCAATGAAGCCCTGATGAAACTTGAGCTTGTTCTGCATGGCCCAATGGCTGTTGCTTTTGAGGTTTATAATGATTTCATGCTTTATAAAGAGGGGATCTACCATCACACCGGGCTGCAGGATAATTTAAATCCTTTTGAATTGACCAATCATGCTGTCTTACTGGTGGGCTATGGTAAAGACCCAGAAAGTGGTGAGAAATTTTGGATTGTGAAGAACAGTTGGGGCACCTCATGGGGAGAAGATGGCTACTTCAGAATCCGCCGTGGCACTGATGAATGTGCAATTGAAAGCATTGCAGTGGCTGCAACTCCTATTCCAAAGTTATAATGTAAAGGTCTTCATCCAGTGCCTTGTCCTGAGCCATAAGAATGTACTGATGATTGAAGATTATGGTTAAAATCTGTCCCCTAGCTTGAAAAGGCAGCTTTAAGGAATTTTTCCACAATAGAGCAGTTTCCATATGTGAGAAGATGAACGCTGTTAATTCTGTTCTGCACTGAAGGCTTCCTCTCAAGTCTGATTGTAGATCACCCAGAAGGGCTGTTTTGGCAGCAGTGGTGATTAGTTACTCATCAGTGGATATACCTTAAGTTACCAGTTGCATTTTTTTCCATGGGCAATCTTGACCTTCATATCTCAGAGGGAAATGTCTGCTATGATAATCTGTAACTGCTTTGAAGGGACACTGTAGTGCCTTACTTTTCAGAAATCAGGAAGTCACTGCAATTTGGAACATAAGTGTGTATTGGGGAGGGAATGAGCAATTACGCTGATGAAAATAAAATTCGAAAGCTTTAAGTGTCCTGTGAAAAGTGCATGTCAAATCCTTATGACAATGAAAGTAAATTCTAAGTTTCAGGCTGTAACTAAATGTTCTAGTTCTGGATTTTGTTGCTGTGCTTCACAATTGATCATTTCGGAGTTCAATAAAAAACACCCCACTCCTACAGGACTTCATATTTGTGGAAGAAGTTAGTTCTTTTGGTGACTTGTCTATGAGTTTTGAGCTTCCTGTCAAGAACTTTGTACTTCACTGGAATCTAAACTGGTGGGGAAGAAGGGTGAGTGGGCAGAAGAGCTAGTAGTCTTGCATCTGAAGCTGAGATTATCACAGCAGCATCAAGCAAGTTGTCTAGAAGTGCAGTAGTCCTTGCTGTGGATATAGGACAATTCATTGACTAAATTTGCCAATTCCCCAGTAATCCTGTTTAAATCCTTTCTGTAAATCTGTTGCTCTAGTTCTTTCAAAGATACAAGGTAGAAACAGGGTTGACAGGAGGGATCGCAACACTTGGAATTAACCATCCACCAGCTGCAACACAGTACTTTGTTAGCACAGCACTGGTCTTTGATGTTCACCTGAGGAAACAAAAATGGCATAAATGTGAGTGCCAGTTGCATACATAGAAGCTAACTTCTTTAGTAGCCTTCTATTAAAATGTGGCCAAAGTTACTTGGTATTTTTCTGTGTGAAATTCAGTCTCATGGGTGGTTTTTCTAGGTGTAGGGAAATTCATAAAATGCAGAAAAATGCAGTAGTTGTCTGTAATAAATATCCCTTTTAACTTAGAAGGGAAAATTCACTTTTTATTTCAATAGCAGAATTTCACAAGAAATCCTGCACTCTAGTTTGCTCAAGTTGAGGGGCAAGGAAAGAATAGCTTCATGGTTTTTCAATCCCCTCCCAAAAAATATTAAGCCTGGTCGATGGCAATTGAACATGAGTCAGCAGTGCCCTGGCAGACATGAGGGGTTCTGGGGTGCATCAGGCATGGCATCCCCAACCAGGCAAGGGAGGGGATTGTCCTTCTCTTCTCTGCACTGGGGCAGCCTCACCTCCAGTGCTGGGGGCAGTTTTGGGTGCTACAATATAAGAAAGATACAAAGCTATTAGAGAAAGGACCATAAGGAGGGTGAAGGGCCTTGAAGGGAAGCCATATGAGAAGCAGCTGAGGTCACTTGGTCTGTTCAGCCTGGAGAAGAGGAGATTGAGGGGAGAGCTCATTGCAGTCTGCAACTTCCTTGTGAGAGGAAGAGGAGGGGCAGGCACTGATCTGTTCTGTCTGGTGACCAGGCAGGACCTAAGGGATTGGCCTAAAGCTGTGCTAGGGGAGGTTTAGGTTGGATATCAGATAAAGGTTCTTCACCCTGAGGGTGGTTGGATACTGGAACAGGCTCCCCAGGGAAGTGCTCACAGCACCAGCCTGACAGAGCTCAAGAAGCATTTGGACAATGCTCTCAGGCACATGGTGTGACTCTTGGGGATGTCCTGTGCAGGGCCAGGAGTTGGACTCAATGATTCTTGTAGGTCCCTTTTAACTCAGCTTCTTCTGTGGTTCTGTGAAGATGTGTTTAGAAATTAAGAACTTGTGTTTTGCCAGAAGTGGAACAAGGACTTCTGAAATAGGTCATACTGTGCATTGGATTGTTTTAGCTTAGGGAGTTGGGGGGTGGGGAGAGGAGCTAAGCTCCTAGATTTTTTTAATAGCTGTAGCAGATGAGATTATCTTGAGAATGAGAATATAAAAGCTAGATGCTTCTTTTAACTATCTTTCAGCCATTAGGAAATTGATTCCTTATCACCAAACTTGCTGACACTCACAGCACTATGAATATAAAAGCACTTGCTATTTGCCATGCGTTGTATCATGTCAACTACATAAGTGTTGAATAACAGTCTGTGTTACTTTCTTAGCAATTCCTTCATCTGTCTGTCACTGCTTGTGTGTGGCAGCTGCACTGCTACTAATAGGAAGATGGGAGTGTTCTCAGAGTGGTCTGTCACTGCCCCCAGTGACTGTCATCAGGCGTTGTTTGCCTCTGGCTGACTGCAGTGTGTGAATGTCCCCATTTTCTGTGTTCCAGAGTTGCACAGAAAAATGTCACTCAGCGTGATGGAGCTGGTATGTGGATGTAGATTGTTTATGTGGCTTCTTCCTATAAACAATGCATTAGCTGAAATGGAAAACATGCTATCGCTCAGGAGAATAATTGTAGGGTTGGCAGATATGTCTTCTAGTGAACATGTGAAGCCCAAATATATTTGACTTATCATGGAATATTAATAGATAATGTCATGGCTGATAAATACTTACAGGGGAAATAAAGCTTATCATCAGCCCAGCAAACAGATATTAAAGGTTTTGCATTTTGAAAATTATTACATACAGAGGACAAGTAAGATACATCTGTTTAAAAGTGAATGTAATAAATCCTTAAAAATTATTAAGAGCTGTGGTGGAGTCTCCATCACCAGAGTGGGATGATTTTCCAGTTTGAGGACTGTCTCTGACACCAGAATTGCTCAGAGACTCATGCAATTGGTTTATGAAGGAGACTTCGCAGGGTCATCATGGCTCCTCCTTGCTCTGTGACCTGAGAACTTGAAATACAAGGTGACATTTAACTTCCAAAGTTGTCAGTCTAACTTTGCAGTGTAAATAAAATTTGTATAAAGTAACAGCAGAGATTTTTTTCTAGATTTGTTCAAAGCACTCCTTTGATTTAGGATTTAGGACCGAATAATTTTAAAGTTGTGTTGTCCTAGGAGTCTTGGGAAGACAGGAAAACCAGTGCATCAGTGGGGTTTATTAAAATGGCAAGCTCAGGAGAAATATTATAGCTTGATAGCTTCTTGCCTTTTTTTTTTTTTAATGACTTACACTTTATCCATTGCATTCTTGTCCATTACTGGAGGTTTTAAACTAGCTTGTAAAATGGAGTTAAGAACATTACACTACTTTTGAAAGTTCTGCTAACATCAGACTTCCTATGACCTCTGACATCTGAAAATACTAAGATAAATTTCTAAAATAGTTTGATCAAGATGTGATTAAAACAAGGCTGTAGGTAAGTCTGGAGATATTGTTAATGGAACATTCCCAAGGATGTCAAATGCAGAATTTTGAAAAGCGTTTTTTCCTCAATTTTTGTATTTTAAAAGGGTCAAATGCTGAGGGAGGGGTGATATTTATTTTAGAAGACAAAAAGGAAGATGGACGAAGGAAGCATTTTCTCAGTGGTTTCAGTCTACAAAAGAGCATCTTTTACCAAGATTTTCAGTTTTCAGTTTTTCATTCTTCGCTTTTAGGAAAAAAACAACCATTATAGCATGTTTTTTTTTCCCCCATCAAATTATTAATTTCTTCAAAAAAGCCATTTCTGGTATGTGTTAAAAATCCTGTTAAAACATCAAAGTCATGACTGATTTTACTGTCAGCTGAATATGTGGGACTTATTTAACTCTGCTCTAGACAACCTCCAGGAATAGAACTGCCTGATACCACTGGGTCTGTCTCACTTTGGGTTGGTGTGGTCTCCACAGTGTAATGAAGAGCGTGATATAATGCCAGGAGCCTCTCAGGGATGTGGTGCAGCAGTGGGTGAGGAGGGAAGTTTTGGGGGATTTTACCCAGATCTGCTAGTGACTGTGGGAATTCCAGGGCATTGCAGGAGTAGGGCAGGGAGAGCTGGGGTAGATTCAGACTGTGCAGAGGGGTCTGTCCTCACTGGGTGTCTGGCAACATAGCCTTACTAATGCTCTCATTTGCACCATGACAGCAAAATAGCACTTGAGTTGTAAAATAAAATATTAGTGAGGTCCAAAAGCCTGTGGGTGTGAACACTCTTGTACCCAGACCAATTCATGGCTAACTCTGTTTTCCTTACTGCAGTCCATTCATTACACATGTAGATGTATCAAGTTACTTTAAAAGAAGTTGTACTCAATTTGGACCTTGAATTTGAAATTTTGAGGGTGAGCCTAAGGATATTTAAAAGAAAACACAAGTCCTTTCCATATCCTGAGCAATATGGGCAGCATGTCATAAACAAACAAAAGGTGAAAGCTTTGACTGCAGTATGAGATAATACAACATACTTAATTATCCTTTCTGAACAGTGAGTTTTAAGTGAAAGGCCTCTGTTTCACTGAGAGCCAGAATATCTCATGTGCTGAGGAGAAAGTATTGGAGACTACAGCTCAAGCAGGCTGAAATTTCTCTGCTGGTTACTATGGCTTCTGGATGTGCTGTTGGCTGAAGCAGTGTCAGCCAACATGTGTATCTGTGTATTTAGGTTTTAAAAAAAGTACAAAGCATTTAATGGCAGTAAAATGATATTAATAACTTGCAACTTTAGGAGGTGGTCAGGTGCAGGGCATTAACAGAGCATCAGTTTTTATCAATTCCCTCTGAATGACAGGTGGTACAGGAGGAGGAGATGTTGAAGCCTTTCTGTATAGCCTATGTGCATATGCAGAATTTTTCTCTGTCTGTAATAGGAAATCCACTGACACGTACTTCTGCCAATTACTCCTAATTGTTTCATTTGGATCAGCTGGCCTGATCCAGCAGATGCTATTTAGCATGAGATGCACAAGCTAAATTAAACTCTCTCTCTCTCATGGTAACATTTCACTAGGCTGATAGTTTAGCTCACTCCTCTTCAAGCACATTTTGCTATTTGCACTTTTAAGATATTTGTGCATGTTTATGCTTGAAGTGATCCTTGGGACCTCTGACTTACCTCATTAAATAGAGAATACTTTTAAGGAATGTAGAAGGGCTGATAGCACTTTAGCAATATGATAGGTGATAAATTGTAAGTACTGTCATAACCACCAAAAATAATAAAAGGGATGTCTTTGCCCTAGGAGGATTTCAGAATATTGAAAAACATTGAACATTCTTAAATGTCCAGCAGTCCCAAACTTCACATTCTTTGTGTTAGATGGAAAAACTTCCCAAAACCATTAACTAACTGTACAGGACCCTTATAATTATATTTAGCAAAGGATACATAAGGATACAGTATGTGATTTTTTTAAATTTTCATTTAATTAATTTTTCTATTACTCTCTTATGTAACACTTGTAACACTAATATAAAATGATGGCCCCTTCTATTGTTCTGTTTAGGATTTCGCTGGAATAAATAGGATTCTTGGTCTGGACTATACAGGGGATTCCTTAAGGTTTTACTTATTAGCGCTGAAGGATGCTGATGGCTAAAGGAACCTGAGTATCTCCGAAGGCAAATCTTCCTGAAAGCACACAGTCCGTGACCTCTGGGAGGCCATTACTTCACCTGGGAATGGTGATACCCAAAGCAAGTGACAAAAAGTCGGTCTCCTGACTTTTGACTCAGTACTCTGCTCTTAGTCTGACTGCGCCACTTCTTGTTCCCAGTCCTATCTCTGCATCACAGTTCAGGAAAATCTGGAGCCCACTGAAAATCCTGATCCTATTTTGGAACTCTCTCACTTCTCCCTGTAGGTGTTTAGGCATAAACAGGAATACTCCAAAAGCTTGACATTTGGGTGACTAAGTCTGCAGTCTATACTATATTTTGCTTTCATGAAGATTTCCTTCTAAATCTCATACATTAATAAGGCTCCTGAGTTTCGTCACTCAGTTACATTTCTCTCTGCTTTTCTGAAACCCTCTGAAACCTTGGGATTATAGCACAGGTTTAAATTTCAGCATGACAATACCTGTATCCAGTTGTGTGAGGGGGAAAAAATCAATTACAACAAATGGACTAAATGGCCAAATAAAATACATAAAACTCAGTAGAGGGATGATAAAATGTAAGCAATGAAGTGTTCTTTTCACAGAACATACCTGTTTTCTATGTTTGCTGCCTTGGGGAAAAGTAGAAATAGGGTGATTGCATTTTCCTGATTCATGGGGGCTGTTTTTTAAGCTGTAACATTGAAAGCATTACTTTCTTTTTCTCTTTTTTTAATTAAAGAGGCTGGCAAACCAGAACTTGAGCTCCATCTTATCCTTTAGGATTGTAGAGAGCAGCACTAAAACTTCTCCAAGTGGAAAATGAATGGGACCATCAGAGTGTGGAAGAACCAGGAGTGTTAACAGGAGATGAGGTATAGGAAAGGCAGGTGCTGATGGCACCTGGGTTGACAGCAAATTAAGTTCCCAGCACATCTGCATGAAGTACAGTGGGACTCTCAGAACAGGAAACAAAAAGTAAACTAAATAAAGCAAAGGATATCCTAAAAAACCAGACAACCTAAAGGAAAAAGAAAAATCATTCAGTGGTTTGGCTTGGTAGAGACCTTAAAGATCCAACTCCCTCCCCTCCCTCCTTAAACCATTTGCTATCCCAGGTTGTGCAGGACCCCATCCAACCTGGCCTTGAACATTTCCAGGGATGGGACATCCTCAACTTCCCTGGACAAGATGTGTCAGGTGCCTCACCACTCTCACAGGAAAGAATATCTGGTCTAAATCTCTTTTTTTAATTTAAAACCCTTGTCCTGTTGCTATCTACCCATGAAAAAGTCCCTCTCCCTCGTTTTTATAAGGCCACTTTAAGTACTGGAGGCTGCACTAAAGTCTCCCCAAAGTCTTCCCCAGGCTGAACAACCCCAGCTCTCTCAGCCTGTCTTCTTGGGAGAGGTGCTCCAGGCACTGATCATTTTTGTGGCCTCCTCTGGGCTCACTTCCAGACATCGTCCTTGTGTTGAGGACTCCAGAACTGGAAACAGAGAACCCCCTCCCTTGCCCTGCTGGCCACACAGCCCAGCCCATTTCTGCAACGTGAGCACACCTTGCCAGGTTATGTCCAGCTTTTCATACATGGGAATCCCTAAATGCCAATAAGAAGTGATGGTAAGAAGGACAAACCCTCTTCAGCAGCTTCCAGGTAAAAAGACTAGATGCTTTAATAAGCAAAACCTAATGTTTGATGGAAGTGGAACAGATATGAAGCAGCACAGGACTCCTCCAAAAGCAGCACCTGAACACTAACCTAGAGATGAAAAGATGATGAGGGCTGACTAGCTGGCATCCATTTCTTTCCTCTTGCTGCAAGAAAACTTGGCCAAAGCACTGTGATATACATGGGTATAGGTAAGCAGGACAATCTAACACAGAACATGGCACTTGTAAGAAGGTGGGTGTCAGAGTGTTGATGTATGTTTTAAGATAGAATTACTTTCCCTTTCTATAGGTGTTGGATTGGGTTTTGCTGCCCTGCTTCTAGAGAGAAGCAATGTTAATTACCACAAAATCTCTGGCTTAAGAGTTCAACTACAGGTCTCCAAGTGCAGTTCCCTTCCTCAATGTTATTTTGTGTGCTGTCTTGAACCCATGAACAGTCACACATGTCAAAGCTCATGTTTACCCTCTTATTTGTTTACACCATTCCCTGCAATCCCACTTGTACAAAGAAAAGAAATTCTGGCTCTACCAGGACAGGTGATGGCCCTCTTCTGTTATGTATCAGGTAAAAAAAATCATAGCTGGGAATCTGGTTGAGAAGGCAGCTGTCTCACCTCTAAGATAACTTCCACAATGAGTAGGGCTGTTTGTTTGTTTGTTTGTTTGTTTGTTTGTTTGTTTGTTTGTTGTTTTTCTTTCCTTTTTTGTTTGAAAAGAGTGCTAAAACCAGGATAAAAGTGTTTAAGAAATGTGAGAAAACAAAACCTTCCTGGTATTTCAGAATTACTTAGGGATTTTTTTTCTTATTTTGAAATGTATTCATTAAAAAGCTACAAAATGGGAAGATCTGAGAAAAATGCAAAGTTTCAGCTGCTTCGTAACATGCCCTGACATTCATTATATATATTATATATGTGTGTGTGTGTGTGAATATATTCTGTGTATTCATATACACACAAACAGAAAGGACTGGGATTTTTTTTATTTTCTTGCAGTTGAGAATACTGACAAAAATCCCGGTCTGGAAACCCTTCACCCGATGAACTGAGATCCACACAGTGTTACTTATCCTCCTTATCTCTATTTTTTGTTTGTCTTTCCTGTTGAGATAAGGCTTCCAGGAGCAGGCCTGGCCACCATCCAGGGTTGGAGCAGTGTTCAGCACACAGGAGCCTTTCTCGCTGAGCCCCGGAGCGCTACCCCGATAGCAGGCTAAATAACGACTGGCAAAAGGTGGAAGGAACCCAGGCCCAGCACTGGCTTTATAAACACCTTTATTGTGCCTTACTTGTGTCTTGGGAGGTTTCTGGAGTGTGTTGGTGACACCTTCCTGTACAGATGAATGGACTGATAAGGCAGAGAATCTTGACATACTCAAAAGCGAGGGAGTACTGCACAGAGATGTGAAAACTGGGCACAGCTTTGGCTGGCAACCCTGAGAGAGTGGAGTTCAAGACCCTGAGAAGAGGGATAAAGGCAAAAGTCATGGTTCAAGCCTTGATTTCAGGAGAACAGACTTCTGCCTGTTCCTGCTTGGTAAAATCCTCTTGAAGGCCCTGGACTGAAGAGGCATCAGGGAGAGCCAATGGATTTTCAAGAATAACCTCCTCCAAGTTCAAGAATGGTCTATCTCCACATGTAGCAAACCAAGCAAAGACAACAGGAGGCCTGCAAAGATGAATAAGAAGCTTCTGACTAACCTCAAAAATAAAAAAAAATGTATAAAAGAGATGGAAGGGACAGGTGACTGGGGATGAATAAATACACACTGAGCCTTGGTAAGATCTGATTATTAAAATTATAAGAGAGATGCCTCTGCCCAAATTAAGGTCCAAATGAGACTATATGCTGAAGTGAATAGTATGAATTTTATTTAACAGTAAATGTGAGGCAGAGAGAGAAAGAAGTATAAAAAGTGATGAGAAGGGAGAGAAAGAGAGTGACAGAGAGACAGATAAAGTAGAAAAATGTCACCACTCCATGGATTCCAACAACATCCCATTGGTCCTCTTCTTGTATTCTTGATCATAGGGTCCCACAAAACATAGATTTAATGGACTAACATACGTTCAGCCCAGGTGGAAGCACACAGGTTCCTCCCCTGGTATCTTCAGAAAGATCTTGGAACTACAGGCTGGTAAGCATCACTTTGATCACAGGAAAGGTGATGGAGCACATCCTCCTGGGAGTAGTTTCAAAACAGGAAGGATAAGAAGGTGATTTGGAGTAGTCAGTGTAGGTTTATGAAGGATGTACCATGCCTTACCAAACAGATAGCCACCTATGATGAAATCTCTGGGTGTGGATAAAGGGAGAACAGTGGATGGTGACTGCCCTGTCCAATTCTGAGCTCCCCAGTAAAACAAATGAGGATAACTGAGTCCAGCAAAGGAATAAAAAGATATTTAAGAGTTTGGACCATCAAGGAGAGACGAGAGAGCTGGGACAGTTCATCTGGAGTAGAGAAGGCTCATGGAGATCTTAAAGTATCTGTAAAGAATACAGAAAAAATGAAAATTCTATTTAAATACAAAAAAAAAATGCTTTTTATTGTCTGTGTGGTTAAACACTGAAGCACATTGCCCAGAGATTATGAAGTCTACATGCCTGCCTTTACCTGCTCTGCTTTGAGCAGGGTGTTAGATTCAGTGATCTCCAGATATTTTCCTGCCTCAGTGCTTCTGTGATATTTGAAATGACAATGAATACAACTTACAAAAGAAACTCCTGATGAATTTTTATCAGGTAAAGGTGGCATATTTTGTTGTATTGTTCCATGGTTTCAATTTGCAGTTATAAGGGAAATTATAAAAGCCAGTACATATGAATTTAGGACCTACTCTTACAAATTTCCCTGCACATGATGTTGGTGCTTCAGCATGAGCCCCATTGAGGATTGATAGTCTTCAAGAACCAGACTTAAATTTACATGAACTGGACAAAAGTTTCACTAATGTGATTCAGCCCTGTCCTTAAAGGAGATTTTCTCTATGGAGGACAGGGTAGACTATTCTCTAAACTCCTCTTGAGGAATTTTGAAACCTGGGGGTTTCAAATTGACCCTCATGGGAGGGGCATAATGCAGGTTACAGATTATCAGAAATTCTAGCTTGACTGAGACATGCCTGTGTGCAGCTCTGTAACTGACTCTCATTGCACAAATACTCTTCAGTACCTGAAGAAGGTTGAAACTGCTGCACTGTCAGTTTGGTCCAGGCTTTTGTTGGTAGCTCCATAGCAGCATTCCTGCAATGTGTGATGCTTCTATCTGGAGCCTCAGTGAGTGCTCTTACACTTCACTTATTGAATCTGAGGTACAACAAATTTCCTTTGGAACTGGCACATTTCAGAGTAAATCTGAGCTGTATGATGCTTTCACTGCTGTCTGGCCCCGGGGACAAGCCGTTTTACTTTTCCCAGAGTATTAGTGACCCCCCTGTTATTAGATTTTACCCTTGGCAGACATTCTCTTCCTTGCCTTATTGCTTTTTGAGTTGCACTGTGTTCATGTATTCCCAGGTGACTGTTCAAATACACTTGGTGTAAAATGAACTGCAGTCCATCCAAGACTTTTGCTGCAGGCTCCAAAGAATAGACTTTAACTTGGACTTTATTAGGCTGTACTGATCTATATTAAAAATTATCCTTGAGAGAGGGAATTATATCAAATTATTATTAATTTTTTAGCTTATTGTAGTAGAAACATATTTGCATCTGAGCACTATGTTTACACAGGGCTGATGGATATGGAAGCTGTGTTGGAATATGCAATAAGTAGTCAAACTCAGTCCCTTTATCAGACTAAGGGTTGCAATTGTGAGAGATCCACAAACTCTCACTCTTAACACAATGATTCATGCACCACTGGGCTTTAAATTGTGTAGCTAACAATGCTGTATTTATTCCATATCCCAGAATTAATTGGAATACAAGAGTCTGCCAAAAACTCTGGGCCGAATATAATTTTTTTAAAGTAGAATATTAAAGTATCTTATGATCTATAATATTGATTTTTTTGTATATGTGTGTATATATATGTATGCATACACAGAGATGTGTATTAGCACGTCTCTGGATTATGCTATTGTTTGTATCATATTAGGTAAGATCAATATGATGGTGTAGGTCACTCCCTTCAAGACATTCAAAGCTACCAGATACAACATTAATAGGTGTGGTGTGAAAACCCTGTGTCATTTTAGATGGCAATCTTTTGAATATGTACATTTCTAATAATCTGAATTTTGGTCACCAAAATATAGAAAAGATATAAAACTACAAGAGAGCATCCAAAGGAGGGCAACAAAGATAGTGAGGGGCCTTGAGGGGAAGCTCTGTGAGAAGCAGCTGAGGTAACTTGGTAACAAGTCTGGTGCTCAAGGTTGGCATCCTTTGCTGTGGTGTATGCCACACAAAGTGGAGTGGTAGAATCCAGAATGCAGTTATGCTTTCCTTGATTCTTGTCAATGCAATTGCATCTTCAATTTTATCTCTTCTCTCAGAGAAAAACATCTCTACTAATGATAGAGAAATAGTGAGGAATATCTGAAAATTATCACTGTAAAATGAGTTTCACTTTTATGTAGAGCACAACACAGCCTGTAATGCCCTAATTTGAAGGAATTTTTTTAAAAATTATTATTTACAACTGAGATGAATAGATTTGTCATCAATTCTGCCAATTAAAATAGAATTTTAATAGAATTAATATTAGTATAGTTATAAAATAGAATAATCAATAGACAGAAAATACAAAAATAAAACAGCATAGATATACATAATGTCACATGGAATTTCAGTTATTTTTTTACAACGATTTTATGAAGTTTAAAATGTCCATATACCAGAGAAAACACAGACAAATGAAATATAAACACAGAAATATCAACCAAATTGCTGGCATACTTTCATGTTTTTATTGCCTGGACAGCAGCAGAGGAATGGCTCGGAAGCAACATCTGGTTCACCCAGCCTAACAAGTTACTGGGTGGCAGCTGAGCCCTGCTAACCACCTACCTGTGGGTGGCAAATGCAAGCTGGTGTGGTTTATATTTCCTCTCCTTAAGTGTGGTCTCAGCTAAGACAGATTTCATTGCATCATCTCCAGGCTCAGCGCGCTTCCCTGGCCACCTCTCCCTGCAGGAGATGGCTGAGTTGTAGAAACCTGCTTGTGTGCATGAAGGGATCAGCCAGCATCATCAAACAAACCTTGCAGCGATCCTCTGAGCCATAACCAGCCCAAATTATCTGCCTTCTCCCATGACAGTGCTGCAGCAGGGCTGCAAATTAACGATAGGTCCACACCTCCCTACCCCAATGCCTTCGGATGGCAAGGAGGCCAAACCAGTACAGATACGTAGTTCCAAAAAGGTGGAGCAAGGCAGGACACTTTAGCAGATGGTGTCTATAAAAGCCAGCTCACCATGAAGTTAGGAGGTCTTGGTACAGCTTTCAGTCAGCAAGATGCTTCAGTCCATACTTCACTTTAGCTCAGCAAAGCATCCCTCTAACCGCAATGATCCTCCCTCTAGCCTCCATGCTCACCCCACATCTGAACATCTCACTGAACATCTCACTGGTAGCCCTACTGCCAGCCCAGGGTGACCTTGATTAAGCCTGTGAGGAGCTCATTGTACCAGGGTGCTGCTGGGGCCAAGAATTTAGCCACATTCAAAGAAGAATTGGAGAATTAAACAAGTAACACGATTATCCAGAGCTGTTATAGCTAATGCTAACAAAAACTTTGGAAGAGAGATAAAGCCTCATGCTTCTGGGTACAGGCCAGCCTCTAGCTACACTTACTAATAGCCTAAGGCCTCCAGTTACCAAACACCTGCTTTCAGGGACCTTCTGTGCACTGTTCTCTGAGCAATGGCCATCATCAGAGAAGGATGAAACATCAGATGTAATTTAAACCTTATCCAAAACACCAATTTCATTATTTCTGAGATTGCTAAATCCTCTCAGCCTGTTCTTTGTTTAAGCTCTAAAAGGAGAAATCTTCAACTTCAGAGGGTAGTGGTGAATGCTTAGAAGTACTCAAGTATTGGGTCCTCTCAGGACACAGTGGTGCTGTAAAGGCAAGAATTGCCATAGCACACACTACCAGTAATAACAATAATAAGCTTGAATCATGCAAATATACTAACTGATGAAATTGGTTTGCCTGTCAAGTTGTTGTCCATACCTAACAAGGCAAAGCCTTTTAAAATTTCTCTCCAAACAGGATACAAATGACAACTGGTTTTTATAAAGACAATTTATCTTATCAAAAAAAAAATCCTCTTATTAAAAAAGAGTTTCAAGGAAAATAAGACAGTATTCCTCTCAAGTTACTTATTTCCACTTTGTGTGTTTATGTATATATACACAAACACAAATTTAAAATTTGAGTTTAAAGACCGATTATAAAAGGTTGCATAATAAGAATGTTCTGAATTCTTTGTCTACCAAAATCCAGCTTTTTGGATAGATGACAAAATTCTAATGCCATTTCAGTCCACACTTGGATAAGAACTCCATCAAATAATATTACAATAAGTAAAAAAAAATGTTTTCATTTTATGAAGAACATCAATAAATATAAAAATTCTTCACTGATAAGTTGCACACAATATTAAAATTCTGTGGGTTTGCAGCCAAAGTTGTTAAAATAATCAAACACTTGTAGGTAATGGGTAGAGGTCTCCAGCTAAGCTGCCTAGGTAAAATTCACTTATGAATTGCTTTTCATTCAAAATAAAGGGACAGTCATGTCAGTGGAATTATTTACTCAAATGGGTTCAGTTGTTTGCAAGTTTGATATGACTTGTTTTGGAAAACAGACCACTGTTGAGACACTGGCATTCATGCTCTAATGCTGTTACGCTTTCATAACTTCTGATTATTGGAGTCATGAGATAAACCTGGACTTTTTGCATTTCAGAGCCTGGTTGTATGAAAAAAAGAAAGCACATGCTGCATGCTGCATTCAGATGGGACCATGCTTATAGGTATAGAGAGATAATAACAATTATGGTACCAGAATTTAAAAATATGTATCTGCTGTAATTAAATTTATACAGCCCTCCTAGTATGGACACAAATAAAGCTTATATATATATACATACATATATACACAGATTCATACATATATACATACATACATACATATATATATATACACATACATACATAATATATATATATACACACATATATGTGTGTGTGTGTGTGTGTGTGTGTGTATACTACCACTTCTAGTGATATAACTGCATTCACACTAACTTACATGGATTATAACCAAATTAAATCCAAAGCTAAAGTCACACTGGTTTAATTTTTGCACTTTAGTGGAGACAGGAAACCTCTGAAGTGAGTTTTCTGGGGTTTTTTGGAGTGACTGGCATCTTAAAGACATTTGGAGACAAGAATAGGGTGATATATTATCACCAAGGCAATTCAAAGTTTACTGTGTGTTAAACTAGTGCACAACTGAAGCACTGTCCTTTCAGCAAGGAGCCAAACAGAGTACAGGACTGTTGCATAAATTTTCCTGCAAAGCATTTAGCAGCCAGACTAATCCCAGACACACCTCGTGCTGACCTTTACACACATACGCACAAAACTTTCTGGGAGACTTCCTTCCCCCAGTCCTTACTTACTCCATCTCCCAGCAGGGCTGCCTGCTGGACCTGGTGATCCTGCTTCCGTACGAAGGGAGAGAGCCTCCACCTACCTTGCTCTCCTTCCTTCCCTCCCCAGTCCCTCACCCCCTCTCTTCCCCTCAGGCTGGCAGGATTCCTCGGGCAGAGCATGCACTCAGTTTGCAGGGAGCAGCCGCAGCCACAGGAAAGATGCAGAAGCACGGCCAGAAGGAGCACCTCTACAAGCTGCTGGTGATCGGGGACCTGGGAGTGGGCAAAACCAGCATCATCAAGCGTTATGTCCACCAGAACTTCTCCCCCCACTACCGGGCCACCATCGGGGTGGACTTTGCTTTGAAGGTGCTGAACTGGGATGCTGAGACTGTGGTACGGCTGCAGCTCTGGGATATTGCGGGTGAGTACAGAGCAGAACCCCTTGCCCCATAATCTATCAAAAAACAACACAAAATATAGACCCCAATTCACTTGTACTGATCTGAAAGCTGGGAACTGCCACTGCTTATGCAGTGAGGGAGAGCAGATTGAGGAGAGAAAACTTTAAGGGCAGCTTGACATTTTAGAGATTCCCTAAAACGAGCAGACTCCCAAACTAGGGAAGTCAGAGAGTCAGAGTGGAACCTGTGCAAGCTGATGTTTCTCCCAAGCCCTTGCACATATTCGGGGGCCCAGGCACCTCTCTCCAAATGCCCCAGTTGTTTCCCTGCAGCTGACAATGTTCAGTTTTGCCTCCTTGGACTAACAGATCTCTATGACAGGAGGGAGAAAAACAAGAACATCCTGTTAAATCTTTTTAATTTGGTGGAATAGATGAGGCATTCAGTAAGATGATTAAAATTACTTTTATAGTTTAAAAAATAAAGAAAATGTATATCTGAGTTAGTTTATCAAAATACCTTCCTTCTTCCTCTCCCTCCTACCTTCCCTCCTTCAGTCCAATAAAAGCAACTTCTTACGTGTTTTGAAAAAAGAAATGTTTCTATTTGTCAATAATTCTGGTTGTTAAAAATATAATTACTCATATTTAAATACCCTTGTTCCAACATCAAGCAAAAGAAAAGACGATTTACCCACTGCAAGGCGAAAAAGAGTAAAGAAATCCAGTTATCCCCACATGCTTACATCATTAAAACCCACAGAATTTGACATTTTTGCTGTCAGTGCTTCAGACATTTTCAATTTGGCCTCAAATTAAACACAAGGTTTTTTTGCCACTCCCTTTCTGAAAATCAATAATTTTTGTTTCAGTCCACAAAATAAGTTTATCTTGATAGCATATATCTCATGCTGTAAGTAATCATTTTTCTTTTAGTGAATGCAGGAATCAAATACAACTATAATAGATTACAGAATAAAGGATGGCATTTAAAAACTTTATTAAATTAAGAAGTTACTTTCATTAAGTAGGGAATAAAAGTGAACATTATATCAGCTGTTAGGCAACTGTACCAGCCTGTGGCCTGAGTTGTGGGCTCATTGATCTAGTCTGGAACAGCACCAGGTAAAACTGGTGAAATGAAAAAATTCTTGACATTCTTATCGGTGGAGGGAGTGCTTTTCTTCTGCACTGAGCTGTCTCATGTCTGAGCTCTGAATTTGGCACTGAGGTACTAAAACTTATGCAACAACACTGCTTTATGCAAAACATATAAACTCTGCTTTTTCACACACTAATACACTCTTGTGGTTTTATGGTTTTAAATACATATATGCTCAGTTTTCTTTATTAAAAGATAGAATAATGGGGCAAACTTTTATTTTACTGTTCACCAGAGACTGATTGTAACAACAAATACATACATTGCCAGAAATACTTTTCTGTGTGAGAAAAAAAGCATTTAATAGTAAATTCTGAATGTATCAGGGACTTAAAGAATGTATTTTGCATGCCTTGTTTCAGAGATTTATTACACTACTAATCATGTGCTGGCAGATCATATGATGTAGCTTTCAGTCAGGCTGCAAAAGCAATTACACCTAGTTGTAGTACTGAATGACTAGCATGCTTTCTGAGTTATCACACATGACAGAGAGAATTACAGCACAGTACTAAATTTCATATGAATTGCCCAATTCAAAGCATCATTGTGAAGTTCAAGACAGTGGTCGGTAATAAAAAGAGTTGCTGTCTTAGCTTTAATGGCTTCTGCTTAAGGAGCTTTAGCTGCTGCTGGCTGTACATAGAGAGCAAGTTCTGTGAGCAACACACTGAATTCAGATGATCATGGTGCAGGCATAAAAGTTACCTCACATAAGGCATCTGGCTGGTGAGAGAAAAAGAGATTCAAAAATGAAAGAGAAGTAAAACTGATTGGAAATATAGAGGGAATTGGTTTCTCCTGGCTGTTGCTGGTCACGGATCATCATTTGCAAAATACAAATGGGCTGTGAGAAAATCTCATAAAATCTCTAGTCTAACAACATCCTCTCTCTTTTGGTGGACTCTGTGTTATCAGGTCAGATTTATCTTTCAGGGTAAGGAAATAAATTTTCAGTCTCTGACCAAGCTGAAGGATGTGGGCTTAGCATGCAAGACACCTTGAATTGAAGCAAATTCTGCAAATACATCAATAATATCAGTAATTCTACATGAATACACATTTATATATGTATGTATATATAGATATCAGGTATTATTTTAGCTCTTATACCCTCTCCCCTCTCCATTATACAGGCAGTGAATGCAGTACCAAGCACATGTGTACTTCTCCTTGCTTTTCACACTGTGGATCAGTGGGTAGTAAATTGTTTAACAATCTAGAAATAATTTTCTTAGAAATATTGTGAGTAAAACCAGTGTCAAGCTTATCTACATCACTAGTAGGATTTATGTACATGGTGGCTTCATTGGAGGAGTGACACATTCCAGCTGTCGTAGGACCAAGCAGTTTAGGCTGGTTTACCCTTACCATACATAAGAAGAAAAACTAAATTTGGTTCATCTGATGCCATCTAATTAAATGTAGTTAATATTTTTGTAACATATTTTTCTGTGGTTTTTTTTTAATTTTGTAACCAAAACTATAATATGATCTAACAGCTAAATGCTGAAACTGCATTTATGTAGATGAGAAAGAAATGCCAAAAACAAGGATAACTAAGTATTACAAAAATTAATTCAGGGATAATGTAGGATCCACATCATACATTACATTAAGACAGTGGTTTTAACACATAATATATTCCTGAAACTGTGGGTGTTAGGTAGGAATAGTAGGGTTAACCTTTATGCTATATGATGCTATGGTGTTTGTAACAACATGCTGTCATTAAAATCTGTGAACTTATGTCTGATTCAGTGAAGTGCCTAAGTTTGAGGTGACAGTTTAGTACTGAATGTGGGAGGAGATATACATGATAAAATTCTCCTTGTCTTTAATTCCTTCAAAACAATTCCATTTTGTTCCACCTTATGTCACAAATTATCAGTTTTGGTGTTCCTGTTAAAGGGTGCCATCACCTCTACTGCTGTGTCATACAACATTAAATCCTGCTGTCTTTGTGTGCATATCCTTTAAATTTATTAACAAATTGCTAGAAGGAATGTTTTAAACAAACTCTGAATAATATTTTGCACACAAAGCTACTGTGGATGGGGTTGGCCTGCAGATGCAGGCTGGCAGACCGCTTCTGAAGAAAACAGCTGTTGCAGACAGCAGACCTGGGTGTATTTGCTATTCCCTTCTCTGCAGGACTGCTCTCTGTGCTACTGTCTGTGTTTTGTGCCCCAACAGCCCAGAGATTTCTCTGAAGACCAGCTTTAGCCATAGATTTACTTCAGGGAGAAGCTTTGAATATCACAGAGCAGCACATCAGAGCCTGCTCCCTGCTCATTTTCCACAGCCATCTCAGCAACCTCCTTACCACTCCTTCTGCATTTGAGTGGGCTGGATTATTCATTGCTACCAAAAATATATTGGTTTGTGTTTAAAAGTCTGGTTCTCATCTCATAAAGAATTGGACTGATGCTTTGGGGAAAGAACAGTTCCATTTCCTTTCCCATCACTTTCACCTTCAGAAGCAGCAGTCTTCCCACAGATAGAGATGAGTGTCTCTGCAGTTGTAAAGTTTTTAGGATTGTTATGCTGCAGAGGGAGTAAGTGGAAACCTGTTCACTAATGCCAGGCACAGCACGTCCTCAGTGTGTTAGGCTTTCGGCAGCTGCTAAGCACTGCAGCACATATGCATAAATAAGATAGTCATGGTGATTTCTAGGCTAAGTTACCTTGAAATTACTGTTCTGGAAACATAAATAAGTCTCTTGCTGTGAGGGTTTTATTTCAGTAGAGATTGGTGGTGGAAGCTGTGGGCCAGGTCCTGCTGACAGCCTGCTATTCCTCATTCTGGGGTGGTGAACGTCAGCTCAAGGGTTGCTTAAGCTTCATTCCATAAAGACAACTATTTGAATTCAAGTGTGAATATTCTGAAAGATGTTTTGGAGTGAAAGGTAGAAAATGTTTAATTCTTCTCCACAGTTTCCAGCTTCTCAGTGTTGGCTACAGGCTGTCTGTAAAGCAAGGTGGTTCCCAAAAGCATTGTCTCTTAGGACAGTGGCAAGAAGTAGAACTCATCATAAAACTCAGCATTGGCCAGTTTTCATTAATTTTTAATTTAAATTTTTGTGCCCCATTTCAGATGTTGTAGTCAAGGTGGTAGAAATTATCTGATTTTTCAGCACTTTATCATTACTTTTTATACTTTTATTAGAGATGATAGTGGTTCGTGAAAATTGTAGATTACTGTACAAATTTTATGTGGGGTAAATTTTTATAAACTATGATAGTTCAGCTGCTGGTTGCTTTAAACCCATGAGCTGATGACTTTGCCTGCTGCAGAGGTGCCACTGAGATTAGGATAAATATGCAGGCAGCTGCCCTTCAGACAGGGAGTGCTTCCCTTTAGTAGAAATCTTGTTGTTTTGTCACCTTTGGTCTCACTGGGTTCACTTCCAAGTAAAGTAGGATTCATCTGAATTAACAATTAGACATTTCTTCTCAGTGTCCAGCTACAAAGGGACCCTAACCTTCAGTACTCCCAGTTAATTTTTTAAATTTAATTTAGGGCTGATAATCTCAACATAAAGTGCCATCTCAGTGGGCAAAGGCCATTGGAATTGTGGGGTTTGATGCCAAATGCCAGTGGCCTTGCAAGGGATGCAGTAAAGTACTATGGGCCAGATCAAGTATTTCCCAAGCTTCTGACCCTTCCAGTGAAAAGCAAAACCAATCTTGCAGTAAAGCAGATTCTAATGTTCAAGGCTGCCTGTGAGATACCACTGAGTACCTAATGGTTGATCTATTTTCTAGACTAATTCCTGCCTAAGACATTGTGTTGCTGAAAACCTAAGGCCAGATATTGACGTCTTTAATATATCAAACAGTGCCTATCTTTATGAGTAATTCTGCTAAGTGAAAAAGTTTTAGGAACCTCATCTATTAATATAGGATTTTGTTCACATAAGCGAGAATCTGTGGGAAAAAAGAGTACTTCTGCATCCTTAGACATATTTAATTCTCCAAGCTCAATGCAAATACTAGAGATCACTTTTTTTCACAATTTAAATTGAATAAAAGTCATTATTCAAAGGTGATAAAAATAAATCTCTGATTTATAAAGCACCTCTTTTTCCATTCAAACTTGCCTAATGTCTTCTGTCAAGTATATTGATACATTAATTATAACCAATGGAGAAAAAGACCACTCCAAAAACAGTTTAGACAGTTAATCATGCAGCTCCATTCTTTCTCTTTCTTTGAAGTGGTTGGTGATGGAAACTGGTTAAATCCCTGTCTTCCTGCAAAATGCTGTTTTTACAAACACATTGGCTTTTCTATGCAGTGAAAATCCTGTGTATATGAAAAAGCAGCTGGAAGCCAGAGGAATAATCCTTATCATACAATTTGTCAGAAATTTGTGGGCCACTACAAGGCAGAAGATCACAACTTAGGAGCCTTTTATTCCTTTAGTAACTTCCTTCATGGTGAATGAATTCATGCTGCAAATGAATAATTTAGTTGATTTTCTGTGACACCATGTCCCACCCATTTTAGCAATCTGAATCCTACTAAATATGTGTGAGGCCTGAGTTGATCTGCTCTTATATCACCTACAGTGTAAGAATCTCAAGAACTTTGTATGAGAAGTATAAAGTATCAGTGAAATACAAAAACTATTTGTATATGTTGCTGTTTACGTCACTGCTATGTTTCTAATCAGACCTTGGCTTTTGGTGGAAGGCACCTTCTTGCAGATGAAAAAAATAATTTCTCAACAAGGAGATTATTGAATAGCACATGACTTAGCCATTCATCTGATTAGCCCACTGATAGGAATCATAAGACATTTGAATAAAATATAGACGAAAGAGATTTTGAATATGACCTCTTCTTTCTCAGAAATAATCTATTTCTATCTTGCTTTATCAATAGGACGCAGTGTTTCTTTAAGATAAAAAAAAATTGACATTAATTTGGAGAAGACAGGCTTCTTCTTTGGCTTCTGTATCATGTGAACGACAGTCTCCTTGATGCCACAGTGCTTAAAACCAAAGATAAACATCACAAACTGATGGTGTTGATCCCCTAAATGGATTCAGTGCTATTTCCATTAAATGAAAGTGTATGGTCTAGAAGCCCAGCAATCGGCACTTTTCCCTTCTCAGCCCTCCCTCACATTTGACAACACAATTTCCATCAGATAAATTCTCCACAGGTTACCTTCCTGGGGTCAGAGGCAGGTTCCTGATCTTCTTGTCTTCCTAACCTACTCAAAATTGCTTATGTTGAGAAAGTAAGGCTAGAAACAGGTTTGCATTCAATGCTTCATTTCCATAGCACTTTTTCCCAGCTATAGAAGCACGTACAAGAGTTATCTTGCTTAAAAACTGCTATTGTTGTGAAATGTTTCAGGAGCTTATAATTTTTCTTTGGATCACAGCTCTGCTGTATACATTAGTAAAAAAATCTATTTTTTATTTTCAAGAAAATTTCTGTGTAATTTATTTTTTCAGAGTTTCCATGAAAACAGCAGATAGATTAACAAATCCACGGCTGAACAACATACCACATCATGATGTCATGTGTTAATTTGTTCATACATTTAATCATATAAAATGATAGTTAATTTACAAACATCCATGTTTGAATATACTAATGTACTGTTAACTCACAAAAAATTCTGTCCTTTCCCAGAAAGCACATTGAATTCAGCAAATAAAACCATGAACCTTCTGAACTATCTAGTATGAAACTCTCCTCACAGATCTTTTTACTGGAGCAATGCAGTTCTTCATATTGCTACTGCTGTACTATTTCTTCGAGCAGTTTCCATGTTTGTAAGACTTTAAACTCACCTTCCTCACTTCTGTGTTTTAGTTTGCCAATAAAAGTAAACTTGTAATTCCTCTGATGCCTGGTATGGCTCCAGAGCTGTATTATGGTACTGCTGGTTATTAGCATTTGCATGAGAATATGCAGGATCCTCTTCATGTGTGAGCAGTTCAGCTGTGTTAGATGTTTCAGACAAAATATCAGAGTACCAAGGAGTTTCTAATCTGGTGCCTATATTTTTTTGTGACTCTTGTTGAAAGTCTTATAATGTACCCAAAGACTCTTGGTACTCTCCACAGACTGAGAAATCTGGCAGCCTAATAAGACCATACACTTGTTATTGACATATTACACTTATTATTCACTTACAATGAACTTAATTAAATTTCCTTGGGTGTTTGCTTGAAAATTCCTTTTTCATGAAATACCCTCCTGCATTTTCATACAAATTATTCTAGCATGGTACTTATAATTATTTAGACAAGGAGTAGTTTCCCAGGGACTTATAAAACAAAGTCCTGGCTTCAGTAACGTTATCTTAGAAAACCTGCTATGTGAAATACTGACCTAGACTGGCAGCACTGATTTTTACAAGGTAATGTTTTTTTCCCCTCCTACTTTCTTCATTACAGGACAGGAAAGATTTGGAAACATGACCAGGGTGTATTACAGAGAGGCTATGGGGGCGTTCATTGTCTTTGATGTTACAAGACCTGCGACGTTTGAAGCAGTGACAAAATGGAAAGAGGATTTGGACTCTAAGCTGGTTCTTCCAAATGGCAAACCTGTGCCAGCAGTCCTATTAGCAAACAAATGTGACCAGGGAATAGATGTGCTTATGAACAACGGCATCAAGATGGATCAGTTCTGCAAAGAAAACGGCTTTGTGGGCTGGTTTGAAACATCAGCCAAGGTAATGTTTCCATTTCTTTTCAAATGCTTCTAAAGACAGAGAAATCTGTTCCTAAAATAGTTCAGATGGTCTAAATGTGCACCTTGAAAAGCTCCTCTCTTGGTGGTGTTAATTAAAGGTAGATTTGCAAATATATAGTGTGCATTTCTATTTCTTTTAGGTCTTTTACTGCAACATTCTGAAATGCTGTAGTATGATAGGCCATCAGTAAAGAATGTACCCAGTCAACAGGTTACTGCTCAATAGCCTGGGGAGAGAGATGACCTTAGGCAAGGCATGAAAACTACCTCTTGTGAATGATATGAGGATGTTTTTCATCATTCTTAACGTTGAGTATTATCTCTAAATATTTCTATAACTACTTTGCCCAAGAAATGCTGATTTGAGACAATAGCTTCATTGCCTTAGATTCCAGAAATAAAGTCAGTCTATTGTAGTGCTTGTACAATGTTCACTGTTACAAGCTCTCATTCTCAAAAGCCTTTTCAAAAAAATCACTTATCTGGGGAGGAAGGAAATATCAGTGGTTAAACTGCTGAATGAGCTCCTCTGAGGTTCAAATCTCTGCCTTAGTACAGATTTCCTGAGTGCATGGAATATGGAGATAAAAATCAGAAAGGGTATTCAGACTTTCAAATTATAAAGGCCAAAAGTACATTGGTACTGTAGGTCAATTTGAGATGTCTCAGATGATTTCAGTTCATGCAGGATTTGGAGAGCTGGCATGTGAAATATTGATTTGAACACAACAATTCAGTGAATATTGTGTTGATTGTATCTTCCTGTTATGAAAGCTGGTGTAATCATTGACAGCTCTGGGGAACTTTTGGATATTTGAAATGTAAACAGTTTGTTTCTGGTTTAACCTAGATTTTTAGTAGTCTGGAAGCCAAAATGTCACATTTGATTGTTTAATTCCTTTTAAACACTTTGTTTAAGGTACTTAAGAACTTCTAGGGTGTATATTTCTGTTTTACTTTTCTGGTTTTAACACCTTCTTTAAGCATTAATATTTAAAAGATGTTTCACTTATAATCAGCAGAAGTAACAGCAGGGGAATAGCAGCATATCCCAGACTGCCTCAAGCATTGCATGAACTCTGGGCTCAGATTGCAGCTTCTCAGTACTTAAAGGGGGCTTATAACAAAGATGGGGACAAACCTGTTATGAGGGCCTGTTGTGATAGGACAAGGGGTAGTGGTTTTAAACTAAAGGAAGGTAGATTTAAACTAGAGATAAGGAATATTTTTTCTGACAAGGGTGATGAAACACTGGAATAAGTTGTGCAGACATAGTGGATGCTCCATCCCTTGAAACATTGAAGGCTAGATTGGATTTGGCTCTGAGCAACCCAATCTAGCTGAGGATGTCCCTGCCCTGGCAGGAGAGTTAGACAAGATGATTTGAAGAGGTCCCTTCCAACCCAAACCATTCTATGATTCTATGATTCTATGAGTCTGTGTCTTTGTAATTAAAGTGTTTGTTTTCCTACTGAATGGGTCTCAAATCTAGCCACTTCAAGATGCCATTTATAGGGAGAAATTTTGGTCTAGGTAAGCATGTAAACAGGGTACTTCTTATTCCTTCATGTGCAGAACCTGTTTTGTACTCAGCTCTGTGGTTCATCAGCTGATTTGTGTTGGGTGAGGCCAAGAGAATCCAGTGCTCCTCTTTATGATAAACTACATTTTACTATGGGAATGGAATCTGTACCATGAATTCCATACATCAGTCCCCAGCCAGCACATGTCCACCACTCAAAAAGGACAACCACATTTACTGTGCCAAGGGCCACTGCAGGACATGACAGAAAATGCAAATGATTTCTAAGATCAGAGAGGTTTTACTATGATGATGGAGCCAGTCTGGGGCAGAACTATGGAAGTATAAAAGAAGTGTAAAGGACATAAATTTTTTAAAAGTCACAACCCAGGAAATTTTTCCAAGTTTATCTAAGCTGCATAGAATTAAGATTTTCTGTTATTTAGACATGGTAAAATCTAGATTCTTCATTATTTAACTCCAAAACCCAAGCAATCCCCAGGTTGCCAATGCAATCATGTAGGAACAGAAAAAAATCCAGCTATGACAAAATTTTGCTTTCCAAAGCCACTCTGAAGGGAACGGTGAGATTTGAGAGCACACAGCTGTTATCAGAGTATTCTCTGCTGCTGTACACCAGAGGCTAGGACCTGTTGTTCTGCAATCCACACACCTGATTTCTACTCAGAATTGAAGGCTCCTTACTTTAAAATTATGCAAAGACTCATTCCAGTAAAGATGGTAGAATCACAACATTTAAACTAAGTTAAATCAAAATAATTTCCCTACTTGGTCTAAGTTCTAAACTAAACTCTATCCTTCCTTTTCTAAACAAAAGTTGTTATTACTACTATTTTAGAATTCTGGATATTATACATACCTGGTATTCTTTCAGCCTAGGACATTATAAGTAATTGAACTTGGGTCTGGGAAAAATAAATAACTAACTCTGTTTGCTCCAGAGAATATAAATTTTTCCAAAGCAGAATAACACGGACAAAGGAGTCATCATATTCCAGCTAGAAGTTTTAGCAGTTCAAATAAGTAATAACTCCCTTTTTGTGGTATCCTGGAATAATTAGATCTCCAGAGGTTTTCTGGAGATGTGCTTGGAAATGTTAAAGCCTTGAGAGCAAACTGAATATGATTTATGCATTTTGGAAAAACAAAGGTGATTACTTATAAAAATAACATTGTTCTGGTTGCCTTGCAGAAAGTAGCATGCTATCTATGTACCTACCATATTTCAATCTGTCAATGGTTTTAAGCTTTTGTCTGTAGCACTGGAAGATTACACCAAAAAAAAAACAAAAAACCACTGTATTATTCCCTAGTGCTATTTTTGTATGTTTACAGCTCCAATATAAAATATTTGAGCCACCTAATGCAGCCTTATGTATTAGTTTTGATTCTCACATTAATCTGAATGAAATAACCCTCTTTCAGTCTTCTTCTCCCTACAAAGACAGTAGATTTTGTTTGGATAGTTTTCCACGTGAGAAGGGCCTTATTGGGCAACACCACCTCACAGTATAGTCACAAGTTACACTGTTGCCAAATATCCGGTGGTGAGCTTGCTCTCTTTTACATCTGCATATTTACTTTGCTCATATTGATTGCTGCCTAAGAGGCACATCCCCAGATAGCCATCAAATAGCCCTTAATAGTAAATTCTTTAATAAATTTCATGACCACAACTATTGCGAAAGATTCATTCTTTTAAAGGAAGGAAATTTCTTCTTCCTGTCACACATTTAATTATCCAGCACATGGCCAGAGCAGCTGAGAGCTCTGAGACCACATTTCCAAGCCCTTAAACTGTTTCACCACCGTGCCTAGTTCAAAGAGGTAAGCTTTTGACTTGGATTAGAAAAGGAGCAATTTCCAGCTTATTATCACTTTATAATGAAAATGGAATTTGTGCAACAAAACAGACAAGTCAGGCAAAACTAAATGTGTTTGAAAGTACCTAATTCAGAAATAACTTGACATACCTTACAACTGCCCATGGCTGTGCTGTTATTATGCCTGAGTTCCTCTGAGCTCCCTGCTGTAATTCTGCTGTCAGCAATACAGAATTAGATGAAAAGACATTCATGTTTTCTCCAGATTGCCCAGAAAGGCTGGTAGCTGTGCTTTTCAGTTCCTTACAAAACTAGGTTAAGCACACAGCTCCTTGTCTCCTGAGCATCATGGCCTGGAGACTGATGAGCAGTCTGAGTCTCTGGGCTATTTGGATAAATCCTATTTGGACCAGGACAGTTTATAGAATCTTTCTGCCTCTTAGAAATGTGAATAATAAGATGTCCTTTATTCAGCTTTTTTTTTTGGTGTCTCACCATAGATTCAGAATGAGTTGTGTTGGAAGAGACCTTAAAAGTCATCCAGTTCCAACCCCCTACAGGGCCTAAATGCTGGACTAGCAATCAGAAGTCCTCTTTGCCATTGCTGTGTTACCTTCAGAAAGTGATTCTCTCCTCTGTTCCAGCCTTTCTTTCAAAAAGCAAGGACATTAATTCTTTCTGTCTTACCAGGGAATTCTGTGAATAATCCAAACTCTACTAGCCCTTGTTTAAATCACAGATTCTTCAGTTCTTTTGACTGGACAATTATTATGAAAGATGTAAAAAGCAAGCTATGCAGTAGACTTGCAGAGAAATGGGGTAAGCAGTTCTGATTTCCATAAAGAAAAACAAGGTTTGGACATGTATTTGAATTAGGCTGGCTAAACTAATCTGCTGACCTGGTAACTTAAATCCAAGCAATCCATTTGAGACTGCCAGACCCAGTTAGGGATGTGTGGCTCCCTAGATTGTCTTTTTAATTCACTCAAAAAAAGTCTAACCAATCTCACTGTACAGTCTTGGGAAATATTCCAGATTCTGCCACAAAGCAAGAAATAAAGCTGGCACTTAAGGCAGGTGATTTCACTTCAGAAATACAGTCACTCTGCACAGGATCCTCTGCAGAGTTTGTTTCCTGTAATTAAAGGAGCTGATTCAGATTATTCTATGGGTATTAGAGCTGTCCTGTAGCTCTCTGGATCACCTTTATGAAATGCATTATTTAATGCTGTCTCAAATCTGGAATAAAATTGTTGAGATCAGAAAGTCATTTAGTGAAATAATTTTGTTGCTGGATATTCAACCAGCAGTAAGAATTCATTCACAGAAATGATCTTGTTCTCAGAGTTGCAGTCACAGCAGTTCACATCCATGAATTTCATGTTTGTGCATCCAGATGGCTTTTAACTTGTATGGCTGCATTTTCCTAGAAACCCCACTGCAGGAGTACAGCACACCATCTTAATAAGGCTCTGATCCCAGCAGTTTCCAGGGAGTTCTGCTAAGAGAGCATGTGGACTCATTCCCTGAGAGTGCTAGCTCGAGAGGTGTGCAGGTTAAAGCATCTTTCAAGTCATTTTCTGGCTCCTGGATTTTAGTGCAGTATAGAAATAAAATGTGGAAGCGATGAGCTTCTCACTAGGCTCCCACCTAATACCTGTATATTTCACAATTTGTAAATGTTTGCTGATGGGAAGTCAATTTGCTTCAACTGCAGTAGTAGTCTAAGGTCACGTCTCTAGGCAGCGCTGATTTAGAGCTCCCCAAGTGCTCTGTGCCTGCATACATACTGTTCTTCACCCTGCTTTTCAAGGTAAGACTCTGAACCATCAGATTCAGTGAGAGGAAGAAACTGTCAGTGTAAAAAGGGAAAAGTGTTCTATCAGAAAACAACCAGATAGTCAAATCTAAGACACGTGTGTAGTAAAGAAACAAAAAGTTCTTTCATCTGAAAGTGAGACAGGCCCTTAAAACTTGTCAGGGCCTTTATTCTTCTACAAAGAGCTAAGAGCCAGTCTAATCTGTGGGAATTTATTTCATATATTAAATTGGAATGCCCTAAATATTAATGTTCTGCACCTGCAGTAGAGATGGCAGATAAGGGTAGTCCAGAATGCAAAAACGATTGCTGAGCTTGTGTACTGCTTTGAGTCACATCCAATAATGTATTTATTTTCCCTTTAGTTGATTGTTGCTTACAAGACAGTATTTCCAATAGCAATCAGTTCAAGGGTTTTAAATAATGCAGCTCTCTTTCCTTGCCCTCAGTTGCTATCCTTTCCATAAAACTGCCCTGTGAAAGGATATATTTTAATAAGATTGATCTACAAAGCAAATGCTAATTTCATTTATGTCCTCCAGTGTTCCTTTCTGGTTTTCAGAGATTACTCAGAGTTATTTTCTTTGCCTTGTTTTCTTTGGTAATAAAGAGTAGTGTGTTCTGATTTTCACTTTTGCATTCCTTCTTGATGAGGCCAGGAGAAAGACCATCACAAGTAGTCAGGCACTGTCACAGAAGCAGGGTTCAGGTCCTTGCTCTGGCAGATTTTGGCAGGTTGTTGCAGGATAAATCACTTAGGGATGGACTCACAGCTCAGCTCTTGCACTGACTGGGATAGTGTCTCAGATGCTGGGGCTTACTGAGCCACACAGAAGCGGGCTAGGCACCTCAGGGGACAGGGCAAGGCAAGATCTTGGGAAAGGCTTCTATAAAGGCTGGCATGCTGAATCAGGAATACAGGACTGATAAAGACACCACCATATGGGTAAGATCCTTCTTGGTCTTGCAGTAAAACCCTCTCTTGAGAGAGAGCTTTCCTTGAGAAAACGTTGCATTCTTACCTTATCCTGTGAAGACTTCATCCTCTGCCATCTCCCATTTCCAACTAGCCACCTCATGCTGGACCAGATTTCATGTAGCTCTGCATTTTCTCCTTTTCACAAACAGCCATAGCAGCACTTCCCTATCACAGAGAGCTGCTGTCCAGATAAACACATCAAAGATGCAGTGCTGAGTAGTACCAGCCTTAAAAGCAATATAGGGAGACAGAGTGTCTCCTGTGTTTGGAGAGCTGGGAAGGTAAAAGTGGCCTCAGAGGAGGCTGAATAACGAGGAGAGGAGAGGAGAGGAGAGGAGAGGTGA